>CAIGRB010158156.1:25431-85473 GCA_903798255.1 Fraxinus quadrangulata
GCCAAGAAGCGGAAGGCAGATAAGAAAGGTCCTAACTCAGGAGGCCTCTTGTATTCCTGTACTTTATACCATCCCTCTTGTGAACTCACTAGAAAAGTTTTCACTCACTAGCATTTGCCATAAATCTTGTAATGTTGCATCTGATGTCCAAGATAGCCATAGCATCTGATTTCTGCAAAGACTGACTTTTTTTCAGACAATCAGCCTACAATTTTACTTTCCTATTCACATTAGTGATTAGACTCGCAGACCCTTTTCATTATTTTTCAAGTATTAACACTTGTTGATGGATTTGTTCGAAGTGCACATAACAAACAGAGACAATGGCAGTGGAATCCAATGCAGTAATTAAGAATTTTATAACATTCCCAGAAGAGCATTATATACAAAAGTCAAGGCAATTGGAGCAAAGCATGAAGAGTAAATTCTAGTTGAGTCACCTTATTATTAAAAACAGAACAAGAAACATAGAAAATGGTGACAAGGTGACCTTCATGCTACAATCTCCACGAATCATTATAATTTTCTATGAAAAGGGCCAAAAACATCATTTCCTTTAAGACAACCTCGTGTAGAGAGACTACAAAGAAAGGATGGAGAGGGTGAAAAAAGTCAAGGCAATTGGAGCAAAGCATGAAGAGTAAATTCTAGTTGAGTCACCTTATTATTAAAAATTTTCATATACTTCAACAGATCACGAAAGTAATTGCCCGATACCTTAATAATGTTTAGCACTTACAAGTTTACTCAATCACTTGCAAAATTTCTTAATTCCTAACATATAGAGAAAGAACATAACCTATTAATGATTGTTATATTTTAATCTTTAGCACTAACATACTTCAAACATTTTTTCTTCCTTCAGCAATGTTGCAACAATATGATGTTAATAACAAAACAGAATTAAGAACAAACTCATAATCATAGAAATACCATCTCTGTTGGCACATTCACTGGTGCAGGCTGGATGGTAGTGTAGCCGTGTAGGTTTCATGCAAGGTTGAGTGATTGCTTGCGTGGTATGGCCATCCATAGGTCTTGGGATGGTAGCTCTTTTGGCGGCATTGGAATAACCTACAATGTATGTAAAATAATAAGCTCTTTTGGCGGCATTGCAATAACCTGCAATGTATGTAAAATAATATTACAGATAGAAACTATCATAATGCATATCAAAGAGTCTTATAATGATCAAGAAAAGAAATTGTGTTTTACTATATAGCAGGGACGTCATTCGCTATCACCATCGGAAATGAATTCTAACTCCGTATCAAGAATTTGAGCATGAGCCAGAGCCAGGGTTGGAACTAGACCTTGAGCCAAAGGTTGATCAAGAATCTGAGCCAGAGTCATGTGTATCTTTGGATGATGAAGCCCCACTATTTAAGATTCGTAGGATTCAAAATGTTTGGACAAGCGAAGCTGAAGACCAAAAACCTAGAAATAGTTTATTTTAAATAAATGATTTATTCCCTTCTTAAAAGAGAATGTAGTCGGTACTTGAAATAATTTGTAGGTTTTGCTTTCATCATCTAGGACTTTATCCTTTCCCCTCATGTATTCAATGATTTAAAATTTTATGAAATTGAGTTTTTCATTCGAATATATTGAGATGTTGTTGACTACTTTTAAAACAAAATTTATTTTCTTGATTTAAAGAAAATATCATGTCAACAAACATAAGCCACTATGTTTAGGGATTTGTTGATTGTTGTGCAAGATCTAGACATGCAGCAAACACAAATGCCTCCGCAGATTGCACAAACTAACTCTAACACAATGAGCTCAGTCGTGGAATATTTGTCATTACAAGCCCCTTACCTTTAACGGGATGGCAACCATTTGGCAGTCGAGGAATGGATAAAAGGATTGGAACGGATCTTCAAGCACCCCTCATGCACGGATGCCCAAATTTTTTTATGTGCAGACTTCATGCTAGTTGACGCAATGGGCCATTGGTGGGAGTCCGCTCCATGTACTAGGACTGAAGTACAACAATGTAACCTCACTTAGACACGTTTCAAAGAGGCGGTGATGGGAAAATATTTTTCACAAGCCTGGAGAGAACGTAAGGAGACAATTTCTACAACTTAAGTAGGGAAGTATGGCATTGATCGAGTATGAGGGAAAGTTCGAACATCCCTCTAGGTATACAACACACCTAGTGGATACATAGAAAGCTAGAAGGTTTGAACTCGGATTGTGCCCAAAAATTGGTGGAATCATGGCATCTCTTGAATTCAATATGTACTGTTAGGTTCTACAACGAGCTCAAGAAATTTCAAGTCGATTGAAAATGGATCAAATGGTTTAGAAAAGAGAAAAATGGAATGGGCCATACGAAGGTAAAGAGAATGAACAAAATAAGAGGGCTAACTCTAAAAGGTGGTCAAGTTCAAGCAAGCCGAATAATGTTCTTATTCAGTGTCCTAAGTACAATAAGGCCCATAGAGGCTAGGGTCTGTATGGAATGAATGTGTGCTATCGATGCGAAAAGCAGTGCATATTTCTACCAATTGCCGTGAACTCCCACAAATGAGGGACAACAAGCAAAGGAAAAGGGAGTAGCCAAAGTCTTTACCTTAACCCAACAGGAGGTAACTGAGAATTAAGATATGATGACACATATTTTATCAATATTTGAACTAATTTCTCATATTCTTATACACTTGGGAGCATTCCTTTATTTCTACTGTTTTTATTGCTAAATGTCGTATTATTTGTGAAGAAAGCATTAGAGTTTTAGCAGTTACTATCCCGGTAGGCAATACACTTAACACCAATAAAAAAAAACTGGGACGGTCGACATAAATGAATGGAAAAGAATTTAGAATGGACAAGTACCTTTTAGAGATGAAGGTTTTTGATGTCATTTTAGGAATTGATTGGTTGGGAAGTATTTACGCGATAATATGATGCTTTGAAAGTGAGGTAGTTTTCCAGAAGCCTAGAGAATAGGAGATCAAGATCATCTACCAGGACTATTCACCTAGATAAGATAATTTCAAGGAAGAAATTATTTTAAGGGTGTGAGATTGCAACACAGTGAAATTTTTTGCGTGTTTTAAAATAGAATGACTTAATTTATTATTTTATCTTTGATCTTTTAGAAAATAGAAATCGTTTTACATCTTAATCTTATTAACCACAATAAAATCCATAAGATAATACGATTGTTTGATCCATTTATTTGATTTAGTTTGGGCTAAATATTTAAGCATTGTAGGAGAAGGAAAAAGTATATCAATATGGAACTTATTTTGTAGCTCGCATTAAATAATGTATGTTGGGCTCGAGAAAATGTAAGTTTGTATAAGCTAAACCCAAGTTATTTCAATTCAAAGAGACATATTTAACGAGTATTATTTTATTACTTAATAAAATAACTTTTAGGATTATTTAGGAAAAGAAAATGATATTATATTATATAATTCATGTTTAGCTTTAAAATTGAAAGAGATTTTATATATCTTATTGTTATTTCCTTTTAGCCACGGTAACAAATTCAGGTTTTATCCTTGTGCACGTGATTGTGTCTTTTTGCAAGGGTGACGGTGCATATGAATTATCTTATTGACATATCTTATAATTATATGATTTGGAATATATATTTTATTGTTATATGTTAACTTATATTTAAACTGAGAGTACAGTTGTTCCAGTCTAATCAAATTTCTTTGTTTGTTTAAATCACAAAAGGATATAGCAAATTCTATCAAATTCTGTTATTTGGCATGTGAATAAATACGNATTCAATATGTACTGTTAGGTTCTACAACGAGCTCAAGAAATTTCAAGTCGATTGAAAATGGATCAAATGGTTTAGAAAAGAGAAAAATGGAATGGGCCATACGAAGGTAAAGAGAATGAACAAAATAAGAGGGCTAACTCTAAAAGGTGGTCAAGTTCAAGCAAGCCGAATAATGTTCTTATTCAGTGTCCTAAGTACAATAAGGCCCATAGAGGCTAGGGTCTGTATGGAATGAATGTGTGCTATCGATGCGAAAAGCAGTGCATATTTCTACCAATTGCCGTGAACTCCCACAAATGAGGGACAACAAGCAAAGGAAAAGGGAGTAGCCAAAGTCTTTACCTTAACCCAACAGGAGGTAACTGAGAATTAAGATATGATGACACATATTTTATCAATATTTGAACTAATTTCTCATATTCTTATACACTTGGGAGCATTCCTTTATTTCTATTGTTTTTATTGCTAAATGTCGTATTATTTGTGAAGAAAGCACTAGAGTTTTAGCAGTTACTATCCCGGTAGGCAATACACTTAACACCAATAAAAAAAACTGGGACGGTCGACATAAATGAATGGAAAAGAATTTAGAATGGACAAGTACCTTTTAGAGATGAAGGTTTTTGATGTCATTTTAGGAATTGATTGGTTGGGAAGTATTTACGCGATAATATGATGCTTTGAAAGTGAGGTAGTTTTCCAGAAGCCTAGAGAATAGGAGATCAAGATCATCTACCAGGACTATTCACCTAGATAAGATAATTTCAAGGAAGAAATTATTTTAAGGGTGTGAGATTGCAACACAGTGAAATTTTTTCCGTGTTTTAAAATAGAACGACTTAATTTATTATTTTATCTTTGATCTTTTAGAAAATAGAAATCGTTTTACATCTTAATCTTATTAACCACAATAAAATCCATAAGATAATACGATTGTTTGATCCATTTATTTGATTTAGTTTGGGCTAAATATTTAAGCATTGTAGGAGAAGGAAAAAGTATATCAATATGGAACTTATTTTGTAGCTGGCATTAAATAATGTATGTTGGGCTCGAGAAAATGTAAGTTTGTATAAGCTAAACCCAAGTTATTTCAATTCAAAGAGACATATTTAACGAGTATTATTTTATTACTTAATAAAATAACTTTTAGGATTATTTAGGAAAAGAAAATGATATTATATTATATAATTCATGTTTAGCTTTAAAATTGAAAGAGATTTTATATATCTTATTGTTATTTCCTTTTAGCCACGGTAACAAATTCAGGTTTTATCCTTGTGCACGTGATTGTGTCTTTTTGCAAGGGTGACGGTGCATATGAATTATCTTATTGACATATCTTATAATTATATGATTTGGAATATATATTTTATTGTTATATGTTAACTTATATTTAAACTGAGAGTACAGTTGTTCCAGTCTAATCAAATTTCTTTGTTTGTTTAAATCACAAAAGGATATAGCAAATTCTATCAAATTCTGTTATTTGGCATGTGAATAAATACGTTTAGTATTTCTTTAAAATTGTGTACGGATAGAATTTGAATAATTGAATTTAAAATCCAAACAAATTCTCCTATATAATAATCTTGTTTGGTTTTATTTTTTCCATTCATTTCATTTCAAGTAAAAAAAGAAAAGAAAATAACATACACTACAAGTATTCATATTCAAAGCTTTGATCAGAATTTTGAGTGAAGAAAGTGTAACCCGTATTTTTAAAAAGAACCTACAATATTTTTCATTGGTCCAATAAAGGTAGGATACTATGGCAAGCTGAGGTGTCTTTACAATATTATATATTTTTACGTAACTTATTGCATGAAATGATAATTGACCTACAGGTCATTAAAGAAATGTAATGTTAGATTTCCTTAGGTTTTTCTCAATTGTTTACACAAAATATGTTAGAGTATTCGATTAATCTCCAATTGCTCTCAATGAAATGGTAGTATGTAATGTTGTGATTTATGTTTAAAATTTATTATATTGTCTTAGAAGGTACATTATCGCACTGAGTTTAAAATATGCATTCCTTCACATTTCAACTTTTTAGGTTAGATCGATCAAACGTGGATGGTGACTGAACAATGCGCGGGTTGCCAAGTAAAAATTTCCAACAATCAGTAATTATTTTTGTTTAAGAAATTAAATGTTTCTTATATTTTTTTTATAAATGTTCTAAGTTTTGCTAATTAATATTTATGGATTAATTTAATTCACTTTATGAAATTCCGAATGAATTAAAGTATTAAATTTTCAATTTAATAATTTCATACCAAGTATGATTTATGAAATGGTATCGATAGCACCTCAAATTTCAAGTCCAATAAAATTTGGGGCGTTACAACAGCTATGGACATGTCATGTAAGGTTTTGATGATTCGATGCTAAGTATATCTGTCGATATTCCATTCACATGTATAATTCCAAGAGTACATAGTTTGACTAAGAAAAGGCTTTCCTTCATATTGGAGATGAGAAAAAGATGGTCTTGGATAATGGGGGTGTTCTGGAATGTTGAATCTTAAGGAATTGGTTCTTTGGAAGGAGTTTCTCCTAGGATCTTAAGTTGTTTTCTATTCGATCAGGGTATCGCAATCTTTTATTCAATATTTAATTCAACCTTGTATTCTTTTCTTGGTAGATAATTAAGTATTATGTTCAGTACTTACGTAAGTTTTGATAAAACCTACATTTTTTGGACCTTTATTCCTGTAAATTAGTGTACGTCTTACATGACCGACTAAGTACAAGGTGTCACCAGCATCAAGCTGTAAATTAGTTGCACCCGATGTATGTGCAACATGGACTGGAAAAGTTTTTTATTTTCCTAAAATAATATATAAAATGGCCATCGATATGTCCAACTTCCAAGTCTAAAAGTTTAGATTTTCATGATTTTTATTTTTATTTTTTTAAATCCAGTTTAGCCTCCATTTAATGAAATTTATAAGTCATTTATATAAATGATCAAACTTGATTTTAACCACACATTTCAATTACAAGTTCTATCAATTTTTTCATCACTCATTTTTATGTATTTATTAATTAAATAGTTTATAAATTCTTAGAAACGAAGTTGTTAATATGATCTATCACGATTTTTATAAAAGACATAAATTCATAAGATTTTCATTAATAAAGAAATTTCAAGAGATTTAGATGGATTTCAAGTTTAAAAATACACATAACATACTCTTTTGAAATTTCACCATTTTTAAGGAAATTCTTATTACTTTTGTTGAAAATCTATTCAAATTCACGAAATTAATTAGAATTTATAATTTATTAAAATCTTAAAGGAGAACACCTGAATTTAAAAGTCAAAATCTTAGTTGAGGATACTTTGTTAATCTTCAATATAATAATAGTCATATCAATATATCACTTTTCGATTTTTATGAGTGGAATTTCACTCTCTATATATATTATGGGCAAAACACAAAGAGATCGTAGGTAATAGGCAGGTATGGAGCTCAAACACTGTATCTTGGTCTTCATCAGCTGCATTGTGATTTCAGTTTCAGCAGAAAATTTTTCCAGAACCCAAATATCAATTCAATTCAATAGGAATAGTTTTCCCTCTGATTTTGTGTTTGGTGCATCCTCGTCTTCCTATCAGGTTACATACTGATCTGCTGCTTCAAAATGTTAACCGAGTGTGTGCGCGCGCGCGCCTTTTATATATGTGTTTGCATCGTTGCATGCATAATAGTGATTGTTCCTAATAATGTACATGACGTTGCAGTATGAAGGAGCTGCAGAAGAGGATGGCAGAGGTCCAAGTATATGGGATAACTTTACACGCAAATACCCAGGTCTTGAAACACCTGTTAGTGTCACTGTGTGTGTGTGCATTGCTGAGATTTGGATTGGGGGGGTTGAGGTTTCAAAGTTTTGAATTGCAATTAGAGATGAGAGACGTGAATTAATTTAAATTTAGTCTTTCACGTGCTTGTAGATGAGCGGCGAGACTTAAAACTTAGGATGTACATCAACCTTGTTTAAAATCTTAAACTTGATAGAGGACGTGGTTCAACAAAAAGTTCTTACAATTTATTCTTTAGTGTCTCTTTAGCTAAATTTCCAATTTATTTGCTTGAACGAAATCTCAGCATTCTTCAATATAAATTTCGGGTCAAGATTCTTATTTGAATACATGAATTCCAAGATCATTTTATGGTTGAATCGCCCTACTATTCCATGTTCCGAAATCTCCATATTTTAGCACTTCAGTGGTCCAAATTCCGATCACAATGAAAATTATTATCCATAATCTACATGCTTAATTTTGTGAGTTTTCACGCCAAAATCGGATTTAAGGGCCTTTTCAATTTTGGTGCATTTTTACATATAAATTTCACACCACTTTCTTGCCATCTTTTCTCTCCCCAAATTGCAAGATAAAGTAATGGAAGTTATAGGAAGTTATCGAAGTTGATGGGTGTTAAGGAAAGTTGTGGATTTGAATTTCATTCCCTCCAATCCACTTTAATATATTGCGGGTCGGGTCACCTAACATCAGCGATACACAACTCATATTTTCCAACATATTCCACTCAAATATGATATTCTTGACCCAAACCATAAGTGAGAACGAATATCACATATTAGAGGTCTATCATACAAAACTCATACGACAAGTAGCTCGTGTGACAAGAAGGTCATAATAGAGCGCATGGTACTATAAGCCTATCGTGGATATATAGTATCTCTACTAGAGGAATATAGCAAGATGTGCTATATCTAAACTCGTTTTTCAACATTAATTTAATTATTTTTGATCCCTTGAATATTTATGAAACATACTTGAAATACATATTGTATCACTCTACAACATTAATGACATGCCATTAAAGTGCTTCAAGTTTCAACAAAATTGGCAAACATGCATTTTCATCAAAGTAATCATTTTTCAGAAAGATAATATCAAAGGAAAACAACATTTAAGGCTTTGATACCAATGAAAGAAATTGTAGCATTCTTCAATTTAAATTTTGGATCAAGATTCTTACTTCAATAAATGAATTTCAAGATCTTTTTGTAGTTGAATCGCCTTCCAATTTCATGCCTCGAATTCTCTATATTTTAGCACTCCAATGATCTCATTCCTGATCACAATGAAAGGAAATTATTTTCCACAATCTAATCTCTAATTTTGTAAGTTTTCATGTCAAATTTGTGATTTAAGGGCGTTTTCAATTTTAGTGCATTTATAAATATGAATTTCACACAATTTTCTTGTCGTCTTTTCTCTCCCCAAATTGCAAGACAAAGTAAAGGGAATTATAAGAATTTATGGAAAATGATGAGCGAAGTTATGTGTTTGAATTCTATTCAAACCATTCCCGTCAATCCACTTTAATATCTTGGGGGTTGTGGGTCACCCCCGTATTTTCCCTCATTGCAATTAGACAAAATAAACACTGGAATAGAGACCTAAGGATATGTCCATTCGTATTTGTGCGCGATGCACACATGCCTGCCTGCACTAAATAGACAAAAAGAAAAATCTACTTCAAGAGAAACATTTCTCCTCAGTTTGTATAATTGCCTGCAGGTAAAATAGATTAGGCCAGCTAACATTTCTATAATTGCCTGCAGGTAAAATTGTTGACCACAGCAATGGCGATTTAGCAAATGACTTTTATCATCGCTACAAGGTTTGCTTTTTTAATATTTCAATACTCAAATCATTTACATTATATGAATGTGATTTTTAAATTGTTGATGCTCAATCATTCAGCCACCTGGCATAATTAACAGTTTGTAATAACCAAATGCAATTGTTAATAATTATAATTAGAAAGATATTCCTTCATATGTTTATTTGGTGGAATTAAAATTCAAATTTTAATCTAACTTAAAGTCAATAATTAATTTTAAACATACATTTCATAGGACCAAAAACTTTGAACCATACATTTCATAAACTTTTATCAAAACTTACTAAAAATCGTATTTTAATTCCCACCAAACAAGGGCTTAGAGTTGTATACATACGCTAATTAGGAATTATGGTAACATGCAGGAAGATGTAAAGCTGATGGAATTTATTGGACTCAATGCCTTCAGATTTTCTATCTCATGGTCACGAATTTTACCATGTAAGTTCATGTCCTAAATCTATTAATGAAAGATTCCTTTCAATTAGATTTTCCTAAATCTATTTTTCCTTAACGAACATTGAGGTGGTTTGTTAAATTTCGCACTAAGGTTTCTGTTCATGTCTGAGACCTCTAATCATATTTTTCGTCGAAGTGTTATTCCTCAACTTCCTTGCTCGGGCAAGCCTGCGATCAAGACACCCTTTTATTTAGGCAGGCCTTGACAATCGAGGCGTAATTGTTCAATCAGAAACAATTTGGTGTACAATGGGGCCCTTCATTGGCTAACATGACATCCAATTGGACCATAACATTAAGCTCCTATTAGACAACCATACTTTTCAAAAAAATAGTTTTTAATTGTGATTTTTAGGAGAATGTGTGGATAAAAAAATGCAACAAAAAAGATTTTAGATTTTTGTGCACAATATTTTATTATGTGAATGTGTAGTTGAAAAAAAAAAGGCAAAAAAAAGAATTTAAAAAGTATGATTGTCAATGAGGAACTAAAGTGGACCATAATAATTTCATTAAATAACAAGAGCCACAAGTAGTGGCGTGTTTTACTAATGAGAAAAGGGAGTGCAACTTAGGATCGGTGCTAGATGTGACCTCTAGCAAAGAATAATAAAAAGGAAATAAAACTTAGGCAATACGAATCGCTTTCTAGATTATCATTCTAGCAAAAGGTGATCCTAACAATATTCCTAGTTTTCTTCGTTCTCTATTTCTATTTTGAGAGGTGCCTAAGGAAAATAATTTTTTTTTCCATCGAGTTAAAATATATGCGGGCAATAAATGAAATATTTCAAAAAGAATTTGGTCGAATTTAAAGGAATTTCTATTTTCCACATGTCTTCATGCGTCATGTGCTGTAATTGTAGACTCATTAGTGAATCATATTCACTAGATAAGGGGGCTTAACCTTAACCTAATATAATATTGCGAGTATAAAAACTACCCCATCAAATTAGAATTAGGAATAAAGAAATGAAAAGATATAGCATGCATTCTAACCTGTTTAAATATATAAAATACAAGGGTGTATATACTTATATTTGAGTTATAGAGGAATTGATTAAAAAAGAAAAAACATGGGGGGTTTTTAGTTTTTAACATGGAGATGTTTTCTTTTTAAGCCCTCGTTTGGGCTCTATTTTAATGGAAATTTGGGGAAAATGAATTTTGAAGTAGTAATTTTTTTGGGAATGTTTGGTTAAAAAATAAAGAAAAGTTTTCAATTTATGTATAGTACTATTTTATGGGAAATATATGGTTAAAAATGAATTAAAAAAAAAAAAAAGGGCTTTTGAAAGAATGAGGGCAAAACATAAAATAATAATCAAGAGCTTCAAAGCAAGTTCTTGTAACTTTCTCTATTTATTATTGTAGTATAGCCTATGTTGTTACGACTTTAAAAGTCCATCTTTGAATTTTTATTTTGTTATGATTTTGCGTTGATAGGGAGTGGAAGGGTAAGGGACTTCGTGTGGGATGGTACATTTTCTGATTTTTGTAGAAGAATTTTCTAAGTTACACTAGTTAGCTTCTTTTAAAAGTTATTCTAACTACCAAAAAAAAAAAATTGTTATGTAGCATCGGGTGACATGCAAGCGATGTGATATTTTAAATGTGACTCATTTCCTTCTTTTATTGTGATCTATCAATTAATGATAGTTTCATTTCACCTTAACTTTGCTGAGCACATGCGATTCTAAATAGCATTATTTTCAAAAATTAAAATAAATGTATTCAAAATTAAATTTTTAAACCTAAAAGCAACATTCGACTTTTAAGAAATCTTGTCATACGAATTAAGTATGTCATAAAATAGATGTTTTCAAATACAAGTAGCTATACCTTTAAAACTCTTTCTTGTTTTTACATATTCATTTTCAACTACACATTCACAAAATAAAATATGCTGTGTGTAAACCTAAAACTTTTCTATTTTTTAATCACGTATTTTTCAAAAAAATCAATAATGAAAACTCAATTTTACCCAAATAATAATTGTCAAACAGAGGCTAATTATACATTGTACTTTTCGCAGCATTTATTCATAGAACGACAATTAATTTATTATTTTCTTACACTCTTAATATACAGGGGTGGATTTGGAAATATATTTTAGGGTGGGCTAGAATTCAGATCTTAATGGATACTTTATTATATATAGGATGGTTTAAATTTGTTTTAAACTAATTTTATGAAGTACAAAATAAATAAATAAATAAGTAAGTAAAACCAATTTTATGAAGTAAAGAATCTAAAAAATTGGCTCAAACTTTAGGGTGTGATGTACCCCTATTTAATAAAAAAGGTTCGCCCCTATTTATATATTTATTATATTACAAAGATAAAATGACATATTTTCTTTGTAAAATACAATAATTTATTAATCATTAACAAAGTAGATTAGAAATTAATGATAAAATCCAATCATCGTTTTTCTTCTTATTCTTTTATTCTTGGTGTTTCTTTCTTCTTGCTTAAACTTTAAATTTCATTTATGCAGATGGAAAGTTAAGTAAAGGAATAAATAAAGAAGGAATCGCGTTCTACAACAATCTCATTAATGAGCTTCTATCAAAGGGTTAGAGATCACTTTATTCCATTTCCCTCTAAATCTCTCTCTAAGATACATAAATGTGATCCATTTATATCATCAATAGGTATGGAGCCTTTTCCAACACTCTTTCATTGGGATCTTCCTCAAGACCTCGAAGATGAGTATGGTGGCTTTCTAAGTCCTCACATTGTGTAAGTAAAACTAAAATTCTTTTAAAAAATAAATTATTAATAATATTTGGTGCTTTTAGCTCCAGTTATTTGACTAAAAATCAGATTTTTAGCAGATTTTGATAAAAATTTTCAAAATGTGTGATTGAAAAGTTGATAAAAGTTATGAATTCCATATAATGTATAATTGAAAATGAAAATGAAGAAAAATGAATTTTGAAAAATGAAGACCAAACAGGCGTAAATAACATCCTAAGTTGCATGAAAGTGAAAAGGAAAGCACAACGACACATGTGGAAAAGTTATTGGGCATAAAATATTGTGAAAATGTTGTACATGATATTATAATTTATCAAACATCCAATATTTAATTCTATAAATGATTGTTCATATTATTCAAATTCTAATCACTTCTAATATTTTGTAGTAAAAGAGTTAAAGCCAAAATGATAAACATCCAGATCGTATCGGTAGTAACGGAGAAAACATTTTTATTGTAGAATCAAAAAGTACATTGTGAGTTTTTTAAATAACATAACAATAACGTTGAGCTGAGTTGAGACTCTATATGAGAACATAGGTGGTCTGGTGGATAAATAGGGACAATGACCCCTAACAAAAGGTCGAACTAAGCAATTTTCTGCAACACACTACAAAGCTTACTTCTTAATGAGAATTTCTCAACTTCCCTTAAGTTGATTTATAATTATCACTTGAAGTTTTAGTCATCAACCAATCATCCGTGTCACTTATCAATGTTGCATGAACATGTCAATTTGCAAGTCATGACTTTTGTCAGCTTTATTCTTAGTTAATCTTCTTTAGGTTTCCAAACATGTTTTTTGAGTTTCGAAGAAATATTTCTCAAAAGTTGTCTAAAACGGAAACATTAGCATCTCAAAAGTTTTCGTGAGACCTACAATTATCAAGTTCATTTCACAAGGTATCAATTCAAAATGTAATTTAAATTGATTGTATCTTTTTAGAATCTGCCAGTCGATGTCTTATATGAAACTATTCGACATAAGTGGCCTCAATATCTTCCTGAAAATTAGGTTTTCATGCCCCAATTTTTTGTCAAAACAACACAATCCCAGATTATATTTTTGAAACATCTAATCAATTAATTACATTTTTTTTTTCGACAGGGATGATTTTCGGGATTTTGCAGATGTTTGTTTCAAAGAATTTGGTGATAGGGTTAAGCATTGGGCGACTATGAATGAGCCATATATATTTATATTAGGTGGTTATGACTTGGGTATATTGGCTCCTGGACGCTGTTCGTCTTGGAAAAACAATGACTGCCCTGCTGGAAACTCCGCCACAGAGCCTTACATTGTTGCTCACGTCATGCTCCTTTGTCATGCCGAGACAGTCAAATTATACAGGGAAAAGCACAAGGTTGGTACAACTTCTTCCTTTTTTTTTTTTACCCCGGAACCTTTGCATAACTTCGATAAGTGGATATTTGATAAGGATTAAAATTAAATTTTTAGTAAATTGTGATAAAAATTTTTGAAATATGTGATTGAAAATATGTGGGATCCATGAAAAAAGTGACTAATATTGATTGTTTGACTTTGATTTAAATTAAAATTTAATTTTAATTCAAAACAAATATGGCCTAAATTATTGGTAGCCCATCTCATTGATTCGAGTATCTGAGAATGTTGTTTGTAGATCATGATACAAGTGCTTTGAATCTGTTTAAGTGCAGTTGACCAACTTGATTGCTACATAACTATAAACTATATAAATTCAGTGCTTGTTTGTCTCCTATTTTGGGAGAAGAAATAGAATTTTGAATAATATTTTTTGAAGAATTCGTCGTTGAAAAGTAAAGTAATTTTATTGATTTATGTGTAGAATATTTTATTGGGTGAATGTGTGGTGGAGAATTTTACTGTAGCAAATAATGTTTTAGATTAATGGTAGACAAACAGGGACTTATTGTCTCTGTGTTTAAATTGCAAATTTTATTGATTTGTGTACAAAATATTTTATTGAGTGAATATGTGGTAGTAATTGTTTACTGTAACAAATAATGTTTAATAAAATGGATGACAAACATGGGCTTAAGATAGCATCTAATTTTTCGACTATGACGATCTATGCAGAACAGAAACTTGAATAATAATAAAAAGGTCTTATTCATAACATGTGAACGGGTGTTACTCGAATTTCACTTGAACAGATATAAAAAAAAAATACTGGAATTCACCGGATAACAAATTGAGGTATAATTATTCGAAATAACATTTGTAGGATCTTCAAACCCTTAAAACATACTTAAAAGAGTCAAAATGAACAATTAATCTAGTTGCACAAACTTTGTTTATAGTTTGTTGATAAAATCAGTGTTTGACAAGATTTAGACCATTGAGTTACATTGATTTCAAAAATTATTTTTGAAATGATTGGTCTAAGTGTTGCCAATACATAGTTTGTAAACCAAGTTTGTCAACCTACTTTGTACACATAACATGATTCCAAAACGTAACTCTTATAATATGGTAAACTAATCTGAATAGAACTAGAAAATTACAATCACAAAAATAACCCTTAATTGACTCAAAATAAAAAAAAAAATACTGAAACGCACCGCTAAAGGATGGAATTTGACCTCGAAAGTTTGATTAAAATACCCTTATACTCGTTCGTGCGTTCTTACACCTAAGTTGAAAGTTACACGCATTTTTGTAGGCGCTTCTTATATCTCCTTTTTTTCTAACTAGTTTATGATATTTTCTTCTAGCTTTTCTGAATCACTTTAAATCCCAATCAGTTATTGATATTGTTGATTTTACATATACAGCCGTTTCAGAAGGGCCAGATTGGTATAGTACTCATCTCGTTCTGGTTCGTGCCCTATTCCAAAAGGCAAGATGATGTGATGGCAGCTCAACGGGCCCTTGATTTTATTTATGGATGGTGAGTACAACGTTAAGAAACATGAAACTTTAATTACTAAATATACATGTAATTATATATTGGTGTAATCGGGTATAAAACTTGTTAATAAGTCATTTTCAATTGATAATGACTCAAAATTATGTACAGTGTTCAGTGGTAGTTGTATAGAGGAGGTCACATCTCATCTCCTGCTCACAATGGATAGGATATGCTGACGTGACAAGATGACATTACTTATGATTTTTTGTAATAGTTATACATTCAAAGAACCGTACTTATGGTTTTCTCTATCATGACATCGACAGGAGATTAATTCTATAGGGGAAGTTACATATCTTAAGTTTCTTGAAATTGTACTCAAATAAATTTTAACTACATTAGCATCTTGAAAAAAAAATTGCTCGCTTAATATGGATATTTTGATGATGTTTTGAAGGTTTTTCGATCCATTAACATACGGAGATTATCCAGAAAGCATGCGTGCCCTCGTTGGGCAACGCTTGCCGAAGTTCACAAATGAACAAGCTAATTTGGTGAATGGCTCCTATGATTTCTTAGGACTCAATTACTATACTACATTTTATGCTGCCAATCTTCCTGTAGCAAACCCTATGAACATCAGCATGGCATCAGATTCTCATACTAATGATACAAGTAAGTTCACAAATTACCTTCAAATTATTTGCTTGTAGTTCGTGTTAAGTAGAGATTTTGCACTATTTAACATTTCTTCTTATAATTATTCCGTTTCCTCTTATTTTGCAGGCGAGAGAAATGGAAAATTCATCGGTCATTCGGTATGTAATTATTTTCAAAAAAATTCTATAATGAGGACCATAATCTTGCCAAGAAAAGTACAAGTAGAAGTGTAAAATAGGCTGGATTGAATTGGCACAACCATATTTTTCGTTGACCCATGGAGAAAAACCTGGCAAGGTCCAAAATTTTTAGCCAATGTTTTGGGCCCATTTTTTCAAAAATTCATATTTTGGAATTCATTTTCAACAAACACTCTCACGTAAAATAATATTACACATAAATTGAAAATTTTTCCTTATTTTTTAATCACACATTCTTAAAAAAAAAATCGCTATTCCATAATACATTTTTTCGGCTTCATATTTGAATTTTTTACAAATAAGAAAATTATTAAAAAAATTATTAACATTTTTCGTTCAAAATTATTGAAAGATGACGAATAACCGATATTATTATGTTTTTATGATTTATCTTAAATTATTTGCAGACGGGTATACGTGAGTTTCGTGTGTATCCAAAAGGACTTAAAGATCTCCTTATCTACACGAAGCAAAAGTACAAGAGTCCAACTATTTATATCACAGAATGTGGTGAGAATTAAAATATATGAACTGATTCGTGTACTCCATTTGAATTTTTAAATTTCATTTTTCATCAAGTTTAAAACTCTGGAATTTTTGATAGGAATGAGCGACGCTAATATTACTACAATTGAGCAAGGGACCAACGATCCACAAAGGAAAAGATTTTACCGTCGTCATCTTCTGGCTGTCAGGCAAGCCATTAAGTGAGTATATTTTCTAGCTTTTATTCATTCTCTAGTTGCCTTTCGAGTTTATTTTGCATCCAAAGGTGAAATTTGTATGATATGTATTTGATACGTAGAATTAGATGACGTAATTTTTTTTTTCTTTTACTTTTAATCATGTTGAATATAATGTATCTAATAAATTCACTGAATTTGAAATTTATCGAACATGTGTGACGTACATGTAAATTACATTCTTTAACTGTTTTATAGAGATTAATTGATTTTATTTAAGTGTTTATTTTAAACTTTTTAGTCTCTAAAATACTATATCCAAAATTTGAGAAACAAATTCTTAAGGAATTCTTTATTATTAAGGGTGTGTTTGAGACACATTATTTTGGAAAAATATATTTTGGAAGAGTAGATTGACGGAGAATGTATGGTTGAAAATGAATGAAAGATTATTGATGTGATGGAAAATATTATTTTATTGAAAAATATGTGGTTGAAAATAAGTAGAAAAATGATAATAAAAAAAATAATGTGGCTCAAACAAGGGCTAAATGCAACTTGTTTGCGAGCTATAAATTTTTTTATCCAACTTGCATTAAATTTGAAATGGAAGAAAACTTTTAATTAAATTTATGTATTTAATCAGTGGAATTGCTTATGTAAAAGCTTATTTAACGAAGCTAATATAAACACTTATCTTTTTCTTTTTTTTTTTAATTCTGTACAGAGAAGGCGTTGATGTAAAGGGCTTCTTCCCATGGTCACTTTTAGACACTTTCGAGTGGAATTCTGGATACACACAAAGGTTTGGATTAATTTACGTGGACCGAGCTGATGGCCTCAGAAGATACATTAAGAAGTCTGCTCTTTGGTTTAAGAAATTTCTTAAATAAATCCATCTAATTAATACATTCTTACCCAGGCTGGGTTTTTTTTGGCTAATACATCCTTACCCAGGCTGGGTATTTAGGCCACAAGGGATTGAGGATGAACTGCCTTACCTCCATTATGCAAGATGAATCTTGAAATTTATTTTATTTATAATTTTTTCAGAATCTAAAAATTACGAATTTTTATTCGTCATATCAAGTTCCACATTGCTACAATAAATTGAAGAATAAGATCTGTTAAATCAATAATATAAAATATAGAGAGAGAGGTGAAAACGGAAGCTAAGATTTCTAGATTAATTGAATGAATGAAAATACAAGAAAAATAAGCATTAAATAGTCTTACAAGCAGATAAATAAAATGACTAAACACTTAAGATTAAATTAGTATATATTTTTAACATCAACCCTCAAACTCATGATACTTCTTGCAGAAGCATCGATAGTTTACCAAACAAAAAATGAAACCACAAAGTGGAATGTGACTTTGTAAACAAATCAACAATCTACATAATAGAAGGAACAAAAGATAACGTGATAATTCCAAACCGATGATGATGTCAAGTGACATGACAATTAATCTCAATATATTTAGTCCTCTCATGAAATACTAAATTGTGCACAATTTGAATAACACTCTTATTGTCATATGGAGTAGGTCGGTAAAGAAATACACCCATATCTGCAAACAACCATCATCACCAAACTATCTCTCAAATTGTAGAAGCCGTGGTACTATACTCTACTTTTGTGGAAGATCTAAAAATAATACCTTGCTTCTTGTTCTTCTAAGAAATAAGAAAATTACCAGGAAAGACACAGAAGCCAGTGGTAGACCAATGATCTGTAAGATTACTAGCCCAATCAATATCAGAATATACTTGCAATTCTAATGAAGAAGTAGATCAAAGTAAAAAGTTCTGAAACTAAATGCTCTAAAGATACTTCAAAATGCAAAGTTACCAAATGAATTGTAATAAGTGAGGTGAAAAACTAACTTATGAACAGCATCTGCAATATCTGAACGAGTGATAGTAAGATAAACCAAGCTACCAATAATAGTAGGATATAAACTAGAATCTGACAATGGAAAACTATCAGAAGAAGAATACTGAGCTTTAAGTTCAATAGGAGTATCAATAGTCTTATAATCAATAAGATGAGTACACTCAAATATATCAGCTATGAACTTGGACTAAGAAAGAAGACAACCTTTCAGAGAGGATGTAACTTCAATACCCAAAAAGTTATGGAGTAAACTAAATCTTTAATTGTAAAACAATGAGCTAGCTCTGACTCTAGTGCTTCAATCTCATCAGTATCATCACTAGTAATAATCATGTTGTCAACATATAAAGAAAGCAAAACTCGACGAGCAATTGTACATCTGTAAAATAAAGTTGAATCATGATGGCTAGGACGTAAACAAAGTGAAATAATTACAGTAGAAAACATCTCAAACCAAGTTCGAGGTGTATGTTTGAGGCCGTAGATAACTTTTCGGAGTTTGCAAACTTTACCGGTTGATGACAAACACCGGGATGGGAACTATGTAGATTTTTTGTAGATCTCCATTTAAGAATGCATTTTTAACATCAATCTGAGATATGCTCCATCGACGAACAGAGGCAACTACAATAAAGGTGCGAACTATAATCATTTTTGCAACGGATGCAAAAATCTTCTCATAATTCATACCATATTCCTGAAAATACCCATTAACAACTAATCGAACTTTATATCTTTCAACGGATCTATCTATCTTGATTTTGATTTTATAAATCTATCGAGAACTAATTGCTCATTCTACCTTGCAATAAAGATAACAAGTCTCAATGGTGAGTCTGATGCAGAGCAGTAAGTTCCTCAGACGTAGCATCCTGCCAAAGTAGATCACAAACTGCCTCTCCATAGGACAAAAGCTTAAAAAGACGATGAACAAAAGCAAAAAATGAAACAAAAAAACTAGACTAACAAGAGTAAGCAAATTTGCTAATTGAGTAGACTTATGAGTATATGATGGATAATGAGAAGGATGAGCCAATCTTAGGAATTGATTAGGCAACCATAGGAGCAAAGGAAACAACTAATGAATTACGAGCCAAAGTACCAATAGCTTCGGAACTATCAATGGGAACTACAAGAATCATAACCCAAAGCGGGAGTAGAAGTGTGTGGAACAAAAGGGTGGGACAATTTCATTATGAAAAGTGAATGAATCAATGTGAATAAGATTGGACTTAGTCATATTATGAAAAGTAGCAAGAATAGAAAAGAAAGGTATATGTTCAACAAACATAATAGGGTGAGAGATACATAGTTTTTGACTATTTGGATCAAAACAACGATATCCCTTTGCCATACACCATAGCCCAGAAAGACACAAATAGCATATTTAGAGGATAATTTACTACACTCAACATAAGGTCGAATGACAAAACAGGTAGAGCTAAAGACCCACAAGGAAAAATAATCAATAGTATATCCATATAACTTCTCAAAAGGAAACAAACCTGAATCGTGTGAGGTTGAGATCCTATTAATTAGGAAGCTGTAAGAATTGCTTTAACCTAAAATTTTCCAGGAGTAGAATCAGAGAGTGAAATGGAATGGGCCGTCTAAACAAGATGTCTATGTTTCCTTTTGACAACACCATTCTATTCGGGGAGTGTCTGTACATGTAGTTTGATAAATGATTCCATCAAAAGTAAGCAAGTCAAAAGAGGCATTAGAGATATACTCTCCACCCATATGACAACGAAAACACTTGATAATAGCATAATGTTTAGTTAACACTAGTGCTCGAAATGCACTGAAAATACTAAAGAAATCTAAGTGACATTTCATAATAAATTCCTAACAGTTACGAGTGTAATGATCAATAAAGGAAACATAATACCCCCCTTTAGTGGTAATGGGAGAAGGCCCCCATAAATCATATTGAACAAGATAAAATGGAGCAACAAAAATGGAAATACTTCTATTAAAATGTAAGGCAGAAATTTTTGTCAATTTGCATCCAATATAATCAAAAATGTAATGAGTTTTCAAATTTCCTAATTCCCCTGTAGAAATTAAGAACTATAAACAAGATGCTATAATATTACCAGTGCGAGAATTCCATAAATAAAAGACATAAGATGAATTACTTGAATGAAAAGATGACAAATCAACACTAGGAGCTACAATTCTTTATACTTTAAGTGATCCAAAACATAAAGTTTCCCTTGCTTTCGGTCGGTCCCAATCATTTTCTGGGATTGTGGTTCTTGCACATAACAAGAGGAAGATGAAAATACTAAATAACCAGATTTACAGAATTGACTAACCAAAAAAAGATTTAAAGTAAGACAAGGATATGGTAGATGTTAGTCTAAATAATTATATAGAGGCTTAATTATAGGATTTTTACTTCCTAATTTAGATTTCTCAATCTGTATATATATGTATCTTCTCCTATGAATAAAGATATCAAATTATTCTTTCTTCATTACATGGTCTCAGAGCTAGGGCTCGAAAATAGTTGAGTCTTAGGTTACCTTCGTTTCCCTTCTTTAGCTCCATCTCTGATTTTCAGTGTTCAAAGTTGTTTGGAGTGTTCTTGCTCTTGGGTAATCAACGTTAGCATTCTGGTCGGCATCATCGGTGTCTGTGGTGATGATCGAGGGTTGTGCAAGCAGATTGTGGCTCGCTTCTTGGATCCATGGTGTCTGCGCTCTTCTTCATCGGAGCTTATCAATTGACCGTTGACTGTGGCTGATTGTGGTGGTGATCGGATTTTTTTGCGACCTGTCGGGATTGAATGTTGCTGGCGGGTTCGTCGTTGATCGTCTGGAAGAGTATGGAAGAGGATCGTGATGGAGGATCGTGAGGTCCACTTCGTGATATTGGGCTGTCTGTAGGTTGGGCCAGATATATTATTTGGGCTCAATTTGGTGGTAAAATATTTTTTGTTTGGACTTGGGCGTTATTGGGCCTGTCATTTTGATTACTTTAGTTATTGGGCTTGTTGGGCTTTGTGTGGACAATTAGTCTACTTGGATACTTGTAGGGGTGTTGTTTGGATATTGTGTTTTATTTCTATGGTTGACAAGCAAAAGAATTTCGTTGTGACTGATGTCATTCCAGTGATGTCCAAAATCACAGAACATAAGTTGGTTGGTCCAAATTATTTAGATTGGTGTAAGACAGCTCGAATTTATTTGCGGAGTATCTCCAAGGCCGACCATCTTACTGAAGATCCGCCAATTGATAATTCTAGCAAAACATGGCTAAGAGATGATGCCCGATTAGTCTTACAAATCCGGAGTTCCATTGATACTGAGATAGTCAGTTTGATTAATCACTGTGAATATGTTAAGGAATTGATGGAATATTTAGAATTTATGTACTCCGGGAAAGGGAACGTGTCAGGTATTTATGAAGTCTGTAAGGGTTTTTACCGTACTGAACAGCAAGATCAGTCTCTTCAGGCTTATTTTATGAATTTTAAGAAGACCTATGAAGAACTGAACGTCTTGTTACCTTTTAGCCCTAATGTGAAAGTTCGGGAGGCTCAAGCTTATTTTATGAATTTTAAGAAGACCTATGAAGAACTGAACGTCTTGTTACCTTTTAGCCCTAATGTGAAAGTTCGGGAAGCTCAGCGGGAGCAAATGGCTGTGATGATTTTTCTAGTTGGTCTTCATTCTTAGTTTGAAACTACTAAATCCCAGATTTTCTCCAATGCTGAGATTTCTTCTCTGCACGAGACCTTTACTAGAGTACTTCGTACAGATACTAGTGCTTTTGTTGATTCATCTGTTCAGTCTTCTAGTGCTCTTATCAGTCGTAAAGGTCATACAAACGGCAAAGGTATAGGTGGTCGGGACAATCAAATTCTAGATGAAAGGGGAGTTGTATGTTATTACTGTCATGAGCTGGGCCATACCAAATGCACTTGCCGAAAATTGCACAATAAATCTCTGAAGTCACACTCCGCTCATGTTGCTACTACTGCTACACCTATCTCATCCTCTGAGCAGACCATAACGATTTCTGCAGATAAATTTGCTCAATTCAATTAGTACCAAGAAGCATTGAAGAATTCATCTCAACCTATTTCTGCCATTGCTGAGACAGGTAAACCCGATACATGTCTTCTTTCCTCTTCCTCAAAATGGGTCATTGATGATATGTTGGTTTATCATATAATTTCTCAGCCAACTGATATTACTTCTACACTTGTTAATCCCACCCTACCACCACCGCCACCACCCATTCACCAGGTCTATTCCAGACGACGTTACCCTCTTGATGCATGTTCGACACCTATCTCTTCTTCGGCATCGGATCCAGTGTCCAGTGATCTTCATCTACCTATTGCTCTCCGTAAAGGTAAACTTCAGTGCACTTATCCTATTTCATCTTTTGTTTCTTATGATCACTTGTCTTCATCATCTTGTTCTTTTGTTACTTCTCTTGACTCTTTGACTCTTCCGAAAACTGTTCATTAAGCCTCATCCCATCCTGGTTGGCGTGAAGCTATGATGGAGGAGAAGAATGCTTTAGATGCTAATGGTACTTGGGATTTAGTAAACTTACCTGCAGGAAAAAAGGCTATTGGTTGTAAGTGGGTGTTTGCGGTCAAGGTCAATTGTGATGGATCGGTGGCTTAGCTTAAAGCTTGTTTTGTGGCTAAAGGCTATGCTCAGACTTATGGTGTGGATTATTCTGACATTTTCTCTCCTGTAGCCAAATTAGCGTCTGTTCGCTTATTCATTTCTATGGAAGCTACTCATAATTGGCTTTTATATCAATTAGACATCAAAAATGCATTTTTACATGGTGATCTTTCTGAAGAAATTTATATGGAGCAACCACCAGGGTTTGTTGCTCAAGGGGAGCATGAGAAAGTTTGTCGTCTTCAAAAGTCATTATATGGTTTAAAACAGAGTCTACGTGCTTGGTTTGGAAAATTTAGTCAGGCTGTGGAAAGCACAAGCCTCCCATGACCAGGCAGAACATCTGGGAAAAGCCTCTATATAGATGTACCATCTACCATATGGGGAAGTGTGGGCACCTCCGAATGGAGGATCTAATCCCAATGGGGATTAGTTCATTAATCGTCAGAGGAGTACAACACAAGCTTCCCATGACGAAGCTGATCGTCATGGGGAAAGCTTTCACACGGATGCACCATCCACTATGTAAGGAAGTGTGGAAGCCTCGAAATGGAAGATTTGATCCAAATGGGGATTACCTCATTAATCCTCTAAGGCGTACAACACAAACTTTCCATGAATAGGCTGAATGTCATGGGGAAAGCCTCCACATGGATGCACCATCCACCATGTGAGAAAGCATGGGCACCTCGAAAAGGAGGATCCGATCCCAAAGGAAATTACCTCATTGATCCTCCGAGGCGTACAACAAAAAAGTCCCCATGAAGAGGCTGAACGTTATGAAAATGAAATCAAATATTATTCAAGTTCAGATTATACAAGTTGTTGCTGAGTTTCATCTATTTATTCAAGTTCAGATTATTCAAGTTGTAGCTGAAGTGCATCTACTTATTCAAGTTCATATTCAACTTATTAACTTCATATTGCTGAAGGGCTATAACTTATTCATAATTAGCTCTTGAAGTTCAAGTTGTCATTTAAGATCCAATTTATAAATTTTAAGACATGCTATGACTGCAGAAGTTCAAATATAATGAAAAACAAGAAATAGAAGAAATATATATTTCATTAAAGGAAAGTTTGTACATAAATGTCGGCCTCATCCATTACACGGAAAATAAAAATAAAAAATACAAGTTCTCATTCTATGCAAGGGGTTGTAGGGGGTCTGATGCCTTTGTAACCGGTGTTTTAACAGTCATAGTTTCCTAGCATGAGGCCTCATCTTCAAAAGTACCCTCGTGGTCCTCCTCAACTGCATTATCAACAGGAGCTTGAGGCACTTCATCTAAAAAATCCGCTCCATTACTTCGACATAAGCAAATCTCCACTAGTAAACGTCGAAGCGCTAATACTTCTCAGTTAAGTGGAAGATTGCAATATATTCTATAACTGCTTCTTCCTCTGCCTTCAAGGCATCAGCCTTCAAATGCTCAACCTCCCCAACATAGTATTTTATTTGGGTTTCTAAAAACCCATTGGCTTCCTTGAGCCCCGTTATCTCTAAGTTAGCATTCTCCAAGGCTTCGAATGTCAGCTTTTGATGATTGTTTGAGGTTTCAACCTTCTTTATCAAGGAGTCACCTCGCACTGGGACTCATGAACTTCCCTCTTTAGAGTCTCGATCTCTGCCAAGGAAAACTCTAACTTGGCTACCTCTTCAGTTCGTTGGGCCCTCAACTCTACCGCCTCTGCATTTATTTTCTTTATTTCCTCTTTCGTCGACGCCAGCTTTTCCACAAAGTCTCGGTTGTGATTTTGAATGTCCTTAAGGACCTCTTGAAACTCCAATGCAACTCCCAGGGCCCTGGCACTTTGGCTCAAGTGTGGCCATGAGATCAACCGTATCTAGGGCTATAAATGGATTGGATATGGACTGAATCTGCCTATATTTTATCCGTTCTGATCCAATAATCCAATGAACATTTGATTTTTAAATCCATATCCGTTTTTCTATGTTATCCGATATCATATCCGATAATCCGATCTGAAATTAAAGAAATTAGGAAAAAATAATGTTGGAATCAACTTCTTTTATTTTTTCCCCAATTTTTTCAATTCCTAAAAGGATTTAATAATTATAAATTTTCCACCTTTTTTATGTTTTTAATTTGATGGATTTTTTATTCTAAATTTATTCATTTTCTTATTTATTTATTTTAGTGACAAATAACATACCATAAAAATATTTTGCTGTCAATTGTTTATAACAAATTGGATCAAATTGTTATCGGATCGAATCGACCTATATCCATGTTTGATCCATTTAGGTAATAGATTATTGGATTCAAATCTTGATCGAGTTATCGTACTGAGACCTTGAATCTATCTCCCATGAATTTCATCGAATTTGGATCAAAATTCAATCAATTGACAGCCATAACCATGTTGTAGGTAGAGACATAATCCCCCTACCTTTCAGTCCAGAACTTATAGAAATTTGCAGTAGCACCTCGGACATAATCAGGCAACATCTCCATTACTATTGTGGTGATCTCATCTTGCCCCGCCAGGAACCTCCTAGATTTCCCTGGAGTCCTCTCAATCGGGGCCCTCTTCTTAATTGTCTCTAAAGTTTGCACTATTTTCTTGGCAGTCTCTTCATTGGCCCTCACCTTCTGGGCCTTAGAAGTATCAAATGATGCTTGCATCAACTTGGGAGGTGGTGGAAGCAGAATTAACTTACCACTTGGCATGACAGTTGTCCCGAACTTCCCAAGAGAGGGGCCACTTTCGTGGGTCAACTTTCTTTTCTTCTGAGCCTCCTCTACTTTACCCTTGCCCTTATTCTCCTGGGTCACATCCTTATTGCCTTTCTCAACATGCTTTTTGCTATTGCACTCAAGTTTTCCTCCCATGTGTTTAGCATCACCAGAGGAGAGCTTCAATGCCCTGGAGTTTAGAAGTGGCCTTCAAAATTGAAGCCATATCTGGCGTGGGGTACTTTTGCCTCCCAAAATCATCTGCAGACAAGAGGTTAACAATTAAAACATGTACAACACAATGCTACCTATTTACTTGAAAGTTTCAGTTTTTACCCTTCGAGAAAACCTAACTATGACAGGAAACGACTCAAAGATAGAAGTCTACGCACTTTGGGGATTATTGTTGCGCCCAAATTGGCATAAGTCCAATTGGCCAAAGCCCAATGGCCCAAAAGTAAAGAAATGGATGAAGCCTATTTGCAGAGACGCATCGGCCGTAGCCTAGAAATTCCGAGACGTCATTGCCCAAAGCCCAATGTATCTCCGAGGCCCAACATTTTCAAAGTCAATGAAAAACTTGTTTCTGTCGATTAAGCGATCAAAGTGGCATGGCTTCTGAGGATATTTATAAATATCGTCAATCCGCTTGACTCTGCTTGGGACAATTCAAAGCGAGACCTTGAATCTGCAACAAAATGACTAAAAGATATCAGAATGTAGACCTACTGAAAGATGATAAATCTAAGTGTGAAGTACTCACAAGCTTCGGAGTACTGGGTTGGCACAATGCAGGATGGGGCTTTGTCCCCCACAACCATTTGCCATTTTTCCCCTCGCCCAGAACCAGGACTCCTTCTATCACTTCATGTCATACCACTCTTAAACTCTTATCCTAAGCTGGAATAGGGTCTGGAAGACGTGACGAGGCATGTCTTCACCCATAGAGGCTTCCTTCCATATAAAATATGCCTCTACCCACTAGATCCATCCATTAGGTAGTAGTTAGGTGAGAGTCAGCAAGTAGGACCTCAGCACCGCTTTAAAAAATGGGTGTGGAGGCAGACGCATACTTGCTATTAACAGGTATTCACTGATAGCCACACATCCCGACCTCAGATAATAGGCTCGTTCGTGGGCTTTAGGTACTAAGAGTTCTACAGAATCAAGGATCCTATACTTGTCCCTAACTTCGGCTGATTTTTCAGAGGTCACCACAGAAGGTATACTAGTAGCTCCCCACCCAACCCTGTACTCTATAGGGGCTTCAATCATGGCATAATACTCACCTTCTGACCCCTCGGAAGGACCCCCTAATCTAGCCAACGTTCCCCTCCTATCGGTCTTAGATGAACTAGACGCCATATATGAATAAAAGATGAAAGATGAAGAAGAAAGAAAGCAAGAAGGGATTAAAAGTTCGAAGAGTTTTCTAAAGTGAAGAAACTCTAAAGAGGAGACGTCGCCAGAGAAGGATGAAATAACCGAAAAAGTTTGAACGTCTGGAAAAGTTCAAAGATTTTGCAAAAGTGGGAACTGGCGTGTGAGAGGAATTTTACCTTTTATAGGGGAGAAGGGCGATGCTCAACCATTGGATTTGTGCTTGCTTCATCCATTTGTGATCGCATCTGAGGCATTGAATTCAAATAGTTTTCTTATTGATGCCTCGGATTAACGTATGTTTCTCACACACAAGCTTCGGCGTGTCACCTCAAAATACGGCAACATAATCATCATTGCACATTCAATAAGTAACAGCTGGACGTATATTGGAAGTTGTACGCTATAATCGTCTTTTCTTGGAAATATGTAAAAACATCAAATCGTTGGCACAATTCTCAGCAACATATGTTATTGACAGCCACTCAAAGGAGCTTCGGTAGTTCAGCATGTTCATGAAAATATCTGTCTAATTAAAATTACCGCAAGTGTACAGTTCGTTAACAAGTAGTAAAATGAATTTTGAGTCCAAGTATCGTTCCCATAATGATTTATTAGTTCTAATTCTAATTAACGTGACCTTAACCGAAATAATGAAGTTAAAGTGTTGTTGTACTGAAATTATAACTAAATTAACCTAATTATGCTAAGATGAAGATTTAACTAAACTAAATACAATTGATGTTGAATGTAATTTGGGTTTTTCGAATGTATGATGAATGTACTAGAATTTCGAATCCCCTTATATTAATCCTCTTTAACTCGAATTTTTAAATTTGACGACACGATTTAATTATGAAAATCAATATTCCTGATTTGTTTAACAATCTCTCTTGAGTAGAATTAAACTTATTTTTACATGTGACCCAACTATATTTATATGATGGATGCGAACAAATAAATATGCATTAATGGATTTGTGAATACTCAATGATCACATGAAGTATAGCGGTATATTTCTATCCTCTATCAGATTCTATGACAATTGACACTATGTCTAACTTATTTTTCATCTCTCGAGGGTAAAACAAGTCACAATATTCATATAATTATTGATCAAGTAATTGTAGAGAAAAGTTGATCCATGTCAATCATTCAATTATTAAAAACGTGCTTTGAATATCCAAGATAAAATCTCGAGTCAAAAATTCATAGTACAAGTTTCATCGTAATCCAAGCACAGAAGAAATCTACCCTAGCATGTTGGAAAGAGGAAAATCAGAAAAACAATGAAGAAACGACATCACCAATTCAATTATTAACTTTAATCTTCGATTCGTGATGTTGATCTTCGCGTTATTCCTCTCTTTCTCCTCTCAAAACCCTTATGCATATATTTTTTATGTCAAAATAAGGTCTCATTTCGTGTTCTGATCGAGTTTTGTATATATAGGATGCCTAAAATATTGTTACCAAAATAGAGTTTCAATTGGAAAATGAAACAAAATCTCGCCAAAAGTTTGTACTATGCAGTTGCATAGTACCTTTATAAACGGTTGTATAGAAGGACGTTCAACCATCAATTTTGGCCTTGGAATGCACTTTACGGTCGCATCCAATTATACATATGCGACCGCATAGGTATATTTTTTTCCACCGAATAACTTTCAGTATTTTGGTCATATCTTTCTCTCCCAATATCCGATTGAGATGATTCAAAATGAGTTGGAAAGATGACTCAAAGGACTACAAATAGTCCTGATATAATGTTTCCAATTCGAACATTTCCTATTCTAAAAATGGGTCTCAAAGTGAGACTGAAAATCCTAAGCATAACGTTTTCGACTGGAAGTTGATATGTGATAATATTTGGACTATATTTCATCCATTTGGCTTCTTTCATCATCCAATTGATGTTTAACACTTTCAAATCTTTATCTTGAGGTTTGACATAATTTTTGAGTATTTACATTTCAGTCCCCAAACTTTGTATTTCTTATATTTTAGTCCTTTGTTTTTCCATTTTTCTCTTCATTTCCACCATATTCATCAGTGTTATCCTGCAAAACACAAATTAATCTCTTCCATTTTGGTCTATTTTCGCTTGTTTTCACATTCTTTTCATTCTATCCATCAATGTGATCCTACAAACCCAAATTACATCGAATTAAGCTATATTCCACATATTTATTAACAATAATCTACGTTTGTGAACCGAAATAAGTGTGTAAAACGCACTTATCACATCACTTCACTGTTTCTGCTCTACATACAAAGTTCAGCCACAATAAAAAGGAGCTTCAGTAGTTCAACATTTCATTGTCTCGGCTCTACATACAAAGTTCAGCTACAATAAAAAGGATCTTCGGCCGTGAAATGTTGAACTGCTTCGGCTCAAAAATACAAAATCCCCTCTTTGGCTCAATGGATGTCCCATTCACCTTTCTGTGGCTTGCGTGAATCAAGTTTGACATTAAACTCCAACTATGACACAAATATCTATACTTCGACATAAGGGATTATTGTGCTTGTCGAGAAAATCTAACCATGACAGGAAACGACTTAAAGACAGAAGTCCACGCATAACATAAATGACCATACAAGGACTTGGGGGATTATTATTGTGCCCAAATTGGCTAAAGCCCAATGGTCCAAAAGTAAAGAAATGGTTGAAGCCCATTAGCAAAGGTGCATCGGTCGAAACCTAGAAATTACGAAGCGCCATTGCCCGAAGCCCAGTGTATCTTCGAGGCCCAACATTATCGAGGCACCTTAATATCAAGGCTCAAGAGAAAGTGGAAGCACTAAACAATTTGATAAAGTTTCGACGTTGAAGCACTACTTGTTCAACTGAAGCTACAAAGCCTATACCTCAAACCGTAGGGTGATTATTGTAGTCACTCACTATGAATTGTATTATTCTTTTAATTTTTATTATCATCTTTAAGAAATTTTAAAACATGTGATCATTATAAGTAAAAGGATTTCCATCACTTCTTTTCGAATCAATGTACCAAATAAATTCATATACAATATTATTGAGTTATTAATATTAGCCCTAATGGTACACAAATTAACGCATTATTCAAACAATTTCACAACGTTATTGAGTTAGTAATCTTGTGTTCCACATTGTAGACAAACTTATGTTCAAACTTTTTTTTACTCGCATATGTATGTCCCTTTTCTTTTACTCCCTTTGCCCATGAGGTAGTGCATTCTATGACATTCTTTTTTTTCCCATTGTCCAATCAATGGCTCTTTTGGTTTGTTCAACGAATTACATAATTTTCACCTCATTTATTAGAGTTTAATCAGAGAAAATATAGATAGTTGTTCAATTACGAATTTATCCGTTCTCCCTTTTTTTTTTAATATAATTCATTTATCTTTTTATTATTTATTATTTTCTGTTTGATTTGGGGTTTCATTATATGTTAATATATATTTATTTTTAATAGCCTTAAATATTATCTATCACGAGGTGGGTGAGTGTTAATCTTCATTTATAATTATATTGTTAATAAATCACTTTGTTCTTCTCTCCAAATTTTTTTTTCTCTTTTCCATGATAAGAAAGAGAAAGCTTTTGAACGAAACTATTTTATTTTATCCATGATTCGATATCAATAATAGGAATGTATAATATATGGTTTACAATTATCATCGTGTCATGTATATTAGTTAAAAATCAATATAATTTTCTATGATCGATCTTACTTGTAGAAGAGAATGCTAATTTAAAATATATTTGATGAATAATAATTTATGGAATAAAATAAAACTAGTAGAAGATACATAATGTTTTGTTTGTTATTGAATGTTCGACTTACCAAAAATATTCTCAATGTTTCACAATAAAAAATACAAAAGCATATATTGAATTAGAGAATAATGAAGTTTGTTGTATAGTCTTATAAGATGAAATATAATAAGAAACATTCTTCTTCACTCATCTCCCCTAGGAAGATATTTACGTAGATCAAGCCAACCTCAGTCTAGAGTCACACTATTAAGCATATTAATTCAATATCAAGTGGTTTTTTGTATCTTATAACAAATATCGGCCTCTATATATATCTCAAACTTCCATCGTAAGAGTTGGGGACTTCTGACCAACACTTTATCACGAGTTCGGGAGCTATGTTAATGGACTTTAAGACTCCTTTACAGTTTAACCTGGTCAACTTATTGATTTCAATGGTCTTCGATATTGCATTGATTTAGTAGACTTTAAGGTGTCGTATCTTTTTTTATGTACAATAAAAATCAATATGACATACTCCCATCTCACACTAACATAACAAATGAAGGGTGGTCTGTTACTTCTTAATACTATTCCACCCACCAATTATATATCTTGAGGTTTTAAACTGAACGCTTCTAAAAGAATGATCACATTATATGTTTCAAGAAATTAGACATGACAGCAGGATAGCTATCTAAATTTTGTTAAACATCTAACCAACTTGCCTTGTGATTTAAACTTAATATAGCTATTTGAGTTTAAATTTATTAGGCTGTTGCCAGCAATTTCAAGCCATTCCATACCTAACAAACAACAATATCTAAAAGGACCGCTTAGGCTTGGAGTTCAAAGAAAATACCCCTCGTCGCCCCTAGGCAGGAAAATAGACAGCCGATTCTACGTTGACTGATTAAGGCGTGTGCCTTTTTTTGGCAAGTGTTATTTTCTTGCTTTGAAGTCGAGCTCAATAAAATGTTTAATCATTGCTAAATTTAAAAATGAAATAATCCAACAAAAAAGTCACCCTAGATCAAATCTAGCATATAAACGTAGTTTTCTCTACCTACAAACAAAGCATTATTGATACAAAGCATTATTGATTAAGAGTATTTATGATTTTGAGAATTATGTTTTTGTTGAAAACTTGAAAAATTATGAATGAATTTTCTATGAATTTTCATGGTATGCATAATTTTATTTATTTAATGGTCTACAATAATTAAATAATATTAAAATAGAAAAATCCCTTATTACGCTTAGGCTTGAAATAGTTGAAGACTGATCTTCATGCCTTGCAACGCCTTACTCCTTTTAGAACGGTGGTCGGGTTGAAGTGTTCAACAGTTCTTCACCACCTTTCTTTCAAGGTTGAGCTTGTTCAATTGAAACTAATGCTATGCTTGATAGTAAAGATGTTAGATTTGGTAGCCCTAATTTGCACGTGTATATGCCTCTAGTTATCTCTGATTAACAAATAATCCTGCAGATTATTTGAGGGGCTATATCTTTATGATTTAATCTATATGAACCATTGTTATTCAATATGGAGTTATCCCTGTGAATAATACAACACAAATTAGAAGAGAAGAACTAAGAGATGGAAGAAGAAAACCGATCGTAAGATCCTCAAAAATTAGGGCAAAATAACTTACAATGAGTGTATATACTACAAACTAAAGTAAACAAAAAAGGAAACTAAATATTATTCAATAATATTATATCAAATTATATCTAACAATTCCCTCACTAATAATTCAATATTCTTAAGTGATGAAGTTCTATATGAATTAAAGTAATGAAAGGTAGTACCACCATAAGTTAAATAAAGATTTACATGTCGATTTATTGAAGATCTAATCTATAGAATATGTTGAAGATACAAATATAAATAAATAATTTTTAATTTGCTTGAAGTTTTAAATGAAATGATTGGAAGATGAAAAGCATAAATTAAAAAAATGTACATAATTATATAAGCAATATGGGTATAAAATAATCAAAAGTAGGCACCTAGAGAGAATTATATTTCTCATTTTCTAAGTTGGAGCTCAGATGGGAGAATACCAAATAGGGGTATGCTGATATAAATAGGGATATGGTGTAGAAAAGGAGAAAGCTGGCGCGTACAAAAAGATATAAAAAACACGAACATTTCAACAAAAAAAGACCTCTTAGGAAGCGAATACTAGTAAGATAATAATAATAAAGAGTTCCGTCTAGATGACACAAAATAGGGTATGCTGATATAAATAGGGATATGGTGTAGAAAAGGAGAAAGCTGGCGCGTACAAAAAGAAATAGAGTGGTTGCTTGGGTTTCTCAATCTTCTATCATATACATCGCGTTCATGATATCTACATTCAACTCTGCTTCGGAGACGCGATCGAAGCACGCCCATCCAAAGTGTTTCTTTCATGACATGCTCCAGTTCCGAGTGTCTTTCAATTGTCTTTTTTCCTTAGATTAGAAAAACACCCTTCATAGATTCATTAGGGTCTTCACCTTCCACAAGAAAAGTATCCACCATTTTCTTCTCTTACGTCTCACAACTACGGGACTTCATTAAGAAAACTACATTAGCAATTTATCAACCACTTAGAAATCGATTTTCAATCTAAATTAAGCCACGAATGTTACAAAAATTTAAGCATCGTGGACCACAACAATAATTCAAATGATTGATAAAATGTATGAAATGACATTAATTGGTACAAGAATATTATATATTTTTAAAATCTAGGATTTATTCTTTACTACCTCTTTCAAAATGGATCTCAACTTATATTGTCAACCATGAGTTTGATTTTTTAATCGAGATAGACAAGCTCATTAACATAAATTTTAGTTGTTTAAAAGTTTAAGGGGTTGTTCTCTTTACCGTTTTCATCCCATTTTCTGTTTTTGATTTTTCAAAACAGTGAAAACACGTTTACTTACCTATTTTCAAAAACGAATTTCCAAAAAATGAGTTTAAATTTTACAAAGAAAATTGAAAACGTCAAAAATTTCGATTTTGGTGTTTTCAATTAAAATCAAGCCAAAATTTTCAAAACCCGTTTTGACTATTTTCAGTTACGCCACCAACGAAAACCACCGCCATCGCCACTTGCACCACACCACCACGGCTGCCACCGCCACACCCAACACCACACAAAATTATGAAGAAGACAACATTTCATTACATAAATTAATTAATATTGTATTTCCTAAAATAGACGAATATTCAGAAAACCTTCAATGTATGATTAATCAAGTTATTTTAGCCCCAAAAAATGAGCATATTGATGACATAAATAGTATTTTGGTAGAACGTTTCCCATATGATGTTTTTACTTATTATAGCTTTGACGAAACGTTAGATAAAACTGAACAATGCATACAGTAAGATTTTTTTCAATTCTTTAACCTCAATTGGTATACCATCACAAGAATTAGTGCTGAAGGTTGATTGTCATGTAATATTAATCCCGCAAAAGGATTGTGTAATGGAACAAGATCGATATGCAAAAACTTTGAACCGAATGTAATTCATGCATAAATTGCTACTGGTGAGTATAGTGGTAACAAAGTCTTTTTACCCCGTATCCCTTTTATTCCTTGTATTTCCATTTAAAAGAACACAATTTCCAATACATCAATATTTTGCAATGACTATAAACAAATCCCAGGGACAAATTTTAAAATATGTTGGAATATATCTTTTTCTGCCTGTATTTTCACATGGACACTAATATGTTGCGTTATCAAGAGCAAAAACAAGTAGATGTATTAATGTTCTTGCAAAACCAATATTTGTCTATAAAATCCACACTATATGTACCAACAATGTTGTTTACTATGATGTTTTATCTTCAGTTATGTAATATCTTTTTAAACCTTGTCTATGGCTTAACTTAAGCATCATATAACCCCTACAGAATAAAAATTAATATACTCGAAGTTCCATCAATGAAGCTCGTGGTCTAGTAAGTAGTAGTGTAATTCTAGCTAAACTACTTCATTTAACGCTTCTTCAAAAATGTAAATCTTATTGCATTGGTCGATTTCAGTTTCTTCTCTCATACCGATTTATTTAACATATTCTTTACTTTCATATTATTTAATTGTTTAACCAATTCATGAAAAAGTGTAGAATTTAAAGTCATTGAACACATCCTCGAGAGTATTTTGTTGTTGCCCCAGAAAAGAAATCTTCTACGAGGGAGATCTTGTGAGAAGAGAAGATAAGGTTAGCTATTCTCATATGTTGTGGTTCATTTCAATTATAATTTGCTTGCCTATTTAGTCTTTCTTATTTGTCCCATCCTCTCCAATTTTATTTTTCATCAACTTTCATTACTAAAAAATGAAATTTTACTGGAACTTGCAATTTATGGAAACATGAATCTTCCATCCCCTAAATTTATTCATGCATACACCATGTGAAATGCTTGTGGCATCATTTTTTAACATGTTCGTTATAATAGTTCACACTAGATGTAACTCTATTTCCTTTTGTCAACTCGTGAGGGTTTATTTGCTTCCTCACACTAATTTGTTGTATTTTGTTCTTCATTTTTCATAGATGTTATTTATCCACATAGCTTGCTGCTTAGCACATCTATCCATCATTGCATTTTTGCATCATTTCATTTGAAAAACTCTAATTTCCACCTTTTTAACTTATCGCACTTCTTTATTGTTCACATTATGTTGTTAGTTTCTAGATGGATTCTGATGTTGGAGCTGATAGTTTAGTCTGTATGATTTGTTATTTTTTTCTCCTGTTTTTAATAATTAGATGTAAATGTGTATAAGTTTGTATCGATTTGTAGTGCTGTCTTTGGGGGTTCATTTGATGGAAAAGTATTGCAAATGGCTATTTTTTAAGGTTTAGTGTTAATTAAATTGGTCAGGTCTTCTGCATGATGATTTGATTTTTTATCATATGCTTCCCATAGTCTTTAGGTTATATTTTAGAAAAATGTTTGGTATACATAATATATGTACATAGAGATGTCAATATCCCTTATATGGGGTGGGATCCACAACATAAGTGGGCCCCACCCCATGTGAGGGGTGTGGACACCCCTATGTACATATATTATGTACACCAAACACACCCCTATATTTTATATTAAAGTTTTGATACTTTCTTTTGATCCCGTGTGTACATGTGGCTTCATAGCTAGATAAAAGACTGGATAAGGAGATTCTTGTAGCGGTGAATGAAGGAAGACTTTCTAATGGTAAGTTGTGTCGTGGTTTTGATTTTGTTGGTAAGTCTATTTGACTTTCTAATGGTAAGTCTATCTGATTTTCTAATGAATTTTCTTATTTTGTCATGTTAAGCAATTGGTAGCTAAGATGTTATTAGGAAAAGGAAAGCTTTATTTTTAAATTTCTCAAAATGATTAAAAAGAAAATGCGATTATGTTTATTCATGGAGAAATATTTGGACTTTTAACTACGGCCTGTAGGAATTTTATATATGATTTTGCATATTTCTTCAAGTGAATTAGATGCTATCGTCTTGATTTTTGTTTTCTTCCCATAGATTTGTATATGTAATTTTCTTATTCTACTTGCCACTTTAATCACATCTAATACAAGGTCAGAATATTTTTTGACATGCCGCCTATTTTTTTTTAAAATAATTATTAACAATATGATTTTGTTTTCATTCTTGTATTATCTATAATATAGTAAATCATTTCTTTTAATAATATTTGTGTTTCTACCATGGGTTTTATTTAGGTCAAAGTTCTTTTTTTTTTGAGGTGATCAAAGTATTCCTTATGCTAACATAAGCTTAGGTACTAATGGAAATCTATACTATCTGGAACTTTCTACTCGAAGAAAAAAAATCGGGTTCACGTGAATTCGAATATTTTCTAGAAGCTATTTTTGAAGTTTGTTTTTGTCTTTAGATGCTGTGGTTTTTGGCATGGAATGGAGACTGTGCAACATATGCATACAATTCAGGTAACTCAATTGCCATAATTTTACTATACTGTAACTCAACAAAAAATAAATTTGAATTCTACCATTACCATAGTTATTGCTAGTAATCAGGAGCTACTTTGACTAGAGAACGTCTAAATCCATACCTAAATCCACTAACTTCTATTTCTCTTTCCTGAATTTCAGGTTCTGTATGCCACAAGAAATTGACAGTCATACTCTTTTATACAAAAAAACTACTAATTCTGAATTGTAAAATATCTCTGTCATATGCAAAGATGATTATAACTCAGAATCAAATACAATATATTAGGCCTGTGTACATTTTTTTCCTTCCAAAATCTCGATTATATATGTCTTGTGCAATCTTCTTCTCAAAACTACTACTTCTACACTAAAGCTTCACATAAAACCTAGGTATGCATCGTTGAATTGCTTGAGTTCTTTTCTAAAGATTATAAGATTCCTCTTTACAAAGAGGATTCATTTATGTATATTCTATACTTCTCTCGCCATGTATAAACTTTATTATAATTCCATAGTTTGTAATTGTAATGTGGTAATAACTATAGTTTCTTCTTGAATGTCATGTAGGAAGACGAGTCAAAAATAAAAGCTCATCCCAAATATCTATCCAGGGCAAAGTGACTGGACTGCCAAACTTGAAAAAAGTGCACCAAAAATAGCTCGGAATAGTGCCTCCAAATACTTGAAAATGGCATTAATCGACACAAATGTGTATTCTTCACTCCAAAACCTTTTGTCTCGTAAATATCTAACAACAGACAGATGCTAAACCTTAAAACACAATTACATTTCTTCATATCTCTTTTTTTATATAGACTGAATAAAAAAAATCAAACCAAAACTTAAAAACTTGAAGTTTTCCATTTGCAACTGCGGTTATATATTTTTTTATATCTCAGACCAATATTTCTTAACTCAGCTTGGATACTTCTTTACATTCTAACCACATAAAATCTAAAATTTTTTGAAGGTACTGGTGATACACATTATAATTTGCCAACTACACATGTATTACATCTAAAATGTTATTATTTTGTTCTCTATCTGAAAAAGGAAACAAGCTACAAGCTACAATCTTTGATCTCAATATAGTAGCTATGGAAGATTGATTGGTCTTATCCAAAACATATTTCATATCTAATGCAACAGTGTAATGTACACCACCGCAATTTAGAGACTCCATTGGTAAATTCTAGTGGACCATATCTGGAACAACCAGAATATAAGAAATTCAGGAAGATCATAGTGCACTTCTATCTTCTACATATGTGTTTACTCATTTTCATGAGCTACAAGAATACATGGATTCAAACAGGGACATCTATAATTTCTGATACCTTAATTAAGCCATGATTTCTTCTCTTTAAACAAATACAATTACTAATTATTTATTTTCTAATTTTTTTAGCCATTCTTGGAGCAGCTATTGATATTCGACCTAAAAGACTGATTCAAACACGCTTTGGATCACAGTTTTATGTTCAAGGTGTGATTCTTGTGGACAAGCAGTTTGTACAACCACTTTTTAATTTTTTTATTCAAAATAAAAAATTTTGCTTACATTATTTTGACACCAACTGTTTTTAACCTTCAATATTTTCCATATTTTACATATTTGAAATAATATTGTTAACTATGTGGAATGGTTTTGTGGAGAATGAATGTACTCTTATTTCGAAGAACATGACTAAGAAACCAATTGTTGTCGGAAAACAATTGAAAGTGCCATCTTTCAATGGTACCCTTAGTGTGAATATGTATCAAATTAGCTTTTGTTTATTCACGATTTCATTCATACAAATTTTCATTGTATGTATAATAGGTCTTTGGATATCAACAAAGCTCAACAACTCTTTCATCATTGATGCTCCTTTCGAACAAGCTCTTGAGTTAAAGTCTTGGTAATTGCTCTTAAATCCTTCCTTTAATTTATTTTACTTACTATACTTTTATCTTAAATTCTACAACACTAAATGTTAAAGCTACATTATTATAGGCACAGTGTAGTTACCTCAGAAAGTATGCTAGAGATTCCGTGCAATAGAAAGTTAAAGCTAAATTTTGCCTTATAACTTCAGTCAATGCTAAAAAATTAAAGGTAAAAACATGTACTATTTTCTCTTAATGAGTGAAAAAGTCCAACTACTGATCAATTATGTAACTAAACAAACTTGCCTCTAAACAAATATGTGTATATATGAAGTGTTAGGATGGTGTATGAACCAGTACTGAAGTGATGGTTTACATATTTGAATTGCTAATTTACTAATGCCTATCGACTTTAATCAAGTTTTCGAGTTAACATTTAATCACATCTAATACAAGGGTGGATACAAATCTTCAAAAACTGAATAAGATTGTAACCAAGAAATGTTACTATGCATTGACTACCTCATGAGTGCCCATTCCAAAGGAAGACCAAATAACTCAAATTAGAAATATAGAGGGACTTTTGCTTGTGATAAGTGACCTGTTTTAATAGATTATTTTCCTAAACTCTAAAATATTTTCCTTAGTGTTTATATTTAAACATACATATTATTAACCCATCCTTATTCTATTAACATAGCAAAGCTACTTTTGGTTAAAAGCAAAACTACATATCACACATCATGATCAATCTTTCTGGTACATTTGGTGCAACAACTACAATGAATCTACACGCGTAGATATTGATGAAATCCATTGCTGCTCATTTTGTAGATACTCTCAAGATCATGTTGTTCCAAGGTAATAATTGCATATACATCAAATAGAATTTAATACAGTACATTTTTTTCAGCTTTTATGTCGTCTATCTATGTCATATTGCTATAGGGCAAGAGCTTATATCCAATTGTAAGATTCAACAGGATATATTGATGCTAAAATTATAGGAGAGCCGCTGAGAAGTTCTTATAGTGTCCGCACTCACATTGATGAAACAAACAACTCTGGTACCCATCTCAAACATATTTTGAAATTATTATGCTAGCATACATTCATTTACATTGCTAAATTCAGCATTCCTATTTCAGCATGACAAAACAAATCTTCAAGAAGCAATCTACATCTCAACGAATGAAGATCTATTTTTCTATGTAAAAGCCGTGAAACAGAAAAATGGAGAAGAGTACAACTATGATGTCATATTCATTGTGGATACATCTTCAACAACAGGAAAAAGTCCACATATAAGCATTGATGAAAACAACTCTATTTGTTCAATCACTACACTTGATGCAGCACGATTCGAATGAATCATCAGCCAAAAGGGATCTCAACTTTCAGTCCTTCACATTCAAAAAACAAAGAAAATTGGTAGAAAAAACCCATAACCCTTGGTGTTATCCTGCACTTGGAAGTAAAAGTAGAAAAATGAATAAATATAATGCTAATTTGATTCTTCGTTTTGAAAATTATGTTTCTAATCATTCTCTCACTTTTTTATTTTCTTCTTTTTAACTGATCTAAACATAACCCATCAACAATTAAAGAGCCTTCACCCATACTAACTCACACCATCTTACACGACAATATTCCACGAAATTGCCAATACAATTTTAATAAAGGGAAATGTCTTTTGTACACTCCAACGTGTATATCATGTTTGACACTTGCTTTGTTGTAAAAAATAATTGGAGAGAAAACTATATATTTTAAAACAGACAAATGACAATTTGTCAAATTTGGTATAAAATGTGGTGTACACCAAAGCATGATTATTTAATAAAAATGCGGGCATAATTCATGTGATTTTCTAAAGAGTAGATAATTGCATAGCGTCCAATAAAGTAGGTGTACATTTAAAATTGGTTTGGTCAAACACCCTAATTTCCACTTTAAATTTTAAATAATTGCATATTTCCACAATGACCTTTTTGAATAGTAAAAGAAAAAGATGCCCTTAAATAAAAAATGCAATTACAAAATATTGTTTTATTTAAAAGAAAATACTACATTTTTAGTTAAAAAGCAAAAATCAAACACTTCTCACTTAAAATTTTAAAAACAGCTAACTTTTCTTATCTGTTTATTCCAACACAGATAAAAACTCTCTCATTTTTCATCTGCTTCAATCTCAAAATCTCAAAAATTGATCAAACACTGAATAAGAATTTTTTTTTTTTTTAAAATCTATCACTTGGAATCAGTAAGTATATTTATTATGTATGTTTGATTTCATTTTCATCAAATTAGTATACGTTTTTAATCAATAAATCTTATTTCGACATAGATTAACAAATAGATAATTTTTTTAACAAATCTATAATTTTCTAAAGCATAAACAAGAAAAAAAAAATCATCTGCAATACATTCATGTCAATGATATCGGCCAGTCTTAACAGCCGGTTGTTAACAGTCTTAGGCAACTGGCTGTTAAAAGCCAAAACAATCGGATGTTAAAGCCAAAACAGCCGATTGTTACTGCCTTAACAGCCTGTTGTTACACGTCTGTTAATGCCTTTTTTTAATTCTGTTATTCAGTGGTTGGATCGATTTTTCGACTATTTTTTTTCATATAATTAAAAATTTTGTTTCTTCATACAGGTATGATTGTAATCTCAGATTGTTACTCTGACAATTTTTGGGATATAGTGGAGGTAACTCGTGAGGATGAAGTGGTTATTCCCAAAACAGTTGTTCCTCATCATGATCTTGTTGTTATACACCAAATTATATCGTCAGTTCACAATAATGAGAATGAAAATGAATTTACAAATGAAGATTTGATTGTTATATCTTGTCAAAACATGAGTGGGGCAGGAGCATAGGGGCAATATCGAGTGGACCGTTATCTAATTCTTCACGTGTAGTTTTCGATGATGAGAATTTGTATGTTGAGCAACTATTTGAAACTAAGAAAAATTTGTACAAAGCTATGCACCAAATTGAACTGAAATACAACTTTGAGTTCAAAGCGATGTGATTCATGATACGAAAGCAAGTCCGAGTAAGGATCTATTGATCGTTGAGGAAAGACCTATACTAGGTCACGAGCGAAGCGGATCAAGGAAGCTATGGGATTTCTTGTTCAAGCAATAGTGGACGAAATATCGATCACAACAAGTAAATGAACAAATCTCATGTTGGACTTGGAAAAAGAAATCAAATAGATCAACTTGGTTCAAGCTACAAAGGAGGAAGCTGTTCGGGACAACTATGCAGCGGCATAGTTATATAGGAGGTACGAAAACATAGCCCTTTACTAAGGCCCAGAGGAGGAACTTAGTTGATCTATTGACCACATAGATTTTCACTATGCGGTCGTATAGTACAATTTCTGGACGAATTTTTTTCCAAATTTTGTTTAACCTTTTATTTTAGTTGAAACTCTTTTATGGTATCTTTTTTATATCTTTTAGGTATAATTCCTTTTTAGCTAGGTTTTATGGATTCCATATAAATAGGGTTATTATATTCATTGTAAAAACACACAATTTAAGAGATAGTATTGCGAGGCATATTATTTTCTTCTCGTTCTTCATTGAATTAATTTTGAACTTATCAATAATTAAATTCTTGTGACATTCTACAATTTAAGTAAGGTTCATAAGTTTTATGATCTTGGGATCAATATATTGTTAACGATAGTCTTGGTTCTTTTGTTCAATAATTTATTGGGTCAAGCTTTTCAAATGTTAATTCTTGGCTTTCTCGGGTTTGTTCTAATTTGTCGTGGGTTCCATAGCTACTACTGCTACGTAGGTTCGTATCAGTTGGTATCAGAGCATGGCTCCAAAAATCAAGGTTATATATTTTTTCTTTTATTTGAGTCTTTATTTTTCATTGTCTATGTTCTTCACATTCTTCAATTTTTCATCTCCAATCCATTAAATTTCAAAAAACAAAATTGTTTGTGTGCTAATTTAGTACCCGAATTAGTTTTTGTTTCTTTTGCTGGTGTCTAGTTGATTTTTGAGCAAAGATAAAAACGAAAATTTGGAAAAACTGCCAACTACATTCAATTTCATTTCTTTTTTTTAAGTCAAAAAAGTTTTTGATTGAGATCAAATTCAAAACACTTCTAAGAAAGCATTGAATGAAAAAAAGACAGAGTGGTAAAACTAATAGAAGAAAAAAAGCCAACTTGAGAGATATACGAATGTACACATGTGAGGACACCCTATTAATTTATTTCCTAGTGTCCTTAATTGAGACTGTGATGCATTTTAAAAATCTTTCTAAATGTAGATGTCCTCGATTGAGACTTTAATGAATTTTAATGCAATCCATTAAATTTTAAGTGTTTTCAATTGAGATTTTAATGAAATTCAATGAAATCCTTTAAAATTTAGGTATCCTCAATAATTAGTGGATTTATAAAGATTTTATTAATAGATGTTGTAAAATAATGATATAATTATTGATAATTATTTAGTGTTATCATGATATATAGATAATCTTATTTAGTGTAGAAAATACATTTCATTCCAATTGTAACTCTCATTTTGAACCCTATAAATACGAGTCTTGATTATCAATAAAATACACACTTGAGAAAGCTCGAAGCTAATTACTCTTAATTAGCAAATATGGAAAAGAAAATTTTCTTTACTCCTCCATTCCTTTTTCTTTGTATTGCTTTATTCCTATGTCAAAGTCTAGCCACCGATAAAAATGTTGTCACAGATGAAATTGGCACAGCAAGTATTAGTCCAATATGTTTGTCTACTAATGAAATTGTGGAAAGTTGCATGCAAGCGTCTAGCAGGTCACATACCCGGGGTTTCAAATTTAGCCCAGAATGTTGCAAGGCTATTGCAGATATCGGCGATAAGTGCCCTCACATGTTTGTGCCCATGATTAAGCATCAATGCTCAAACAAAGATACCGCGCCTCCTTCCATGTCTTAATTCTTTTTTAATTTCTATTGAACTCTAGCTCATTAGGATAGTTTTTTAATAAGAATTGCTTAGTGAAGCTCTTCTTGGATGCGTAAGCTAGAGACAATGTTCATTTAAATTAAAAAAATCTTAGCAATAATTTTTTTTTCTAAAAAAAAAAAAAGAATAATAATAAAACACACAGTTGAGTTTTGACTCTCTATTTTTTTCTCTCTCTATTTATCTTTTATTTATTTAATTTTATAACATGTTATCAGTACGAACGCTCTTATTTAATTATGACAAACTATTCGCGCCCTTCTCTGCACTCAAAACTTTCATGCTGTAATTTACAGTTCCATTAATAGCTTCCCAGAAATGACTTCCCCTTGGTAACGTTGATTGCATAAAATTTTGGTACCCGTAATCATTAACTTTTGTAATTATTGTTTTTTTTTTTTTAACAACGTGCAATTTTGATGACTGATGCTGCAATTTGGTATTTTCATAACTATAAATTATGGTTTGTGTATTGAGTTTCGTAATTAAGCGTAATGTTTTCAAGCTGCAAATTTGCCTATATAATATGATTTCTTTTCATATTTTATTAATAGAATCATATTATACCAGATTTCATTCATGCTGCTATTTGGTAATTCCTGTCGCAATTGAACTCATGTATGGTAATTGATATTTTTAATCTAATTAAATATTTTTAGATGTTATTTTATAAATTTTAAATTGATAATTTATTATGTTATTGCTCCTAAAGTAGCACAACGCTATTACTATTCTAAATGAATATTACTCGTAGATCTATCTACTACAAATATTTTATTGTTACTTCTAAAATAGCACAATATTATAATTAATATTTCAGAAAAATATTACTCATAAATCGATCTATAAATAGCTTTTTGTTGCTCTTGAAGTAGCATGCCATCATAATTAAAATTCCAAAAAAATATTATTTGCTCCTGAAAATTATGAATTATAATTTTCAATATTTCAGAAGAATGTCAACATATTGCTCTTGAAGAAGTAATAATAAAATATAACGTACTCTCGAAATAACACATATCTCGAAGAACATATCATGTGTAATTTATGAATTTATGTTTATCCCTGAAGGAAAACATACAATTCATGTCATATGGACATTGATTCTTATATGATTATATCATTTCTTGTTTTGGCATATCGATATGTAAGTGTAATATCGATGAAGGAAAGAGCACTTTATGAATTTATGAATTTATGTTTATCCCTGAAGAAAATAGCTCTTTCTAGATCAAATGAAGTCAAAGTTGCAATCGAGGGGCAATCGACTATTCCAAGTCCTTGAAAAGATCAATGGCAATGCCTACAAATTAGATCTTTCAGGTGAGTATAATATTTCAGCTACTTTTAATGTCTCTGATCTTTCTCTCTTTGATGCAGGTACAGATTCGAGGTCGAATCCTTTCGAAGAGGGAGGGGATGATGTGATCCATGATACAATGGGAAATCCGAACAAGGATCCACTGATTGTTGAGGAAGGGTCTATAACTAGGTTGCAAGTGAAGTGAGTCAAAAAAGCTACGGGATTGCTTGTTCAAGTAACAGTAGACGAAACATCGATCACAAGAAGCAAATGAACAAGTCTCATGTTGGGCTTGGAAAAAGAAACCAGATAGATCAACTTCGTTCAAGCTACAGATGAGGAAGTTGTTCGGGACAACTATGCGGTCACATAGTTATATGGGAGGTATGACCGTATAGCCCTTTTTTTGGACATTAAGAAGCAATATGTCCCGATCCCAAGTACCTAAAGTGCTTGATATCCCGATTCCGAAGGGTGTAGCTTTGCTAGCAACTTCTTCCCTTCCCTTTGATAACTCAATTTTACCTTTTGAAACAGTCACATCACCTTTATTGTTATCCTACTTCGATTTCCAAGATGAGTTAGAACCCGAAAAACTCGATGAATATCTAGTTGTCCCCTTCCTCTTCCATTACCTTTCCAACTTCATAGCTATATATAGCATGTCTTCCAACTCTATATAATATTGCAACTCTACCACATTAGCTATCTCTTTATTCAAACCATTCAAAAAATGGGCCATGGTGGCCTCCCTATCATCCTCAACATTCGTTCTGATCATAGCAATCTCCATCTACTTGTGATAGTCATCCACACTCCTATAACCTTGGTAGAGACTTTGCAATTTTTTATTAAGCTCCCTATAATCAAAGAAGCTATGAGATTGCTTGTTCAAACAACAGTGAATGAAACATTGATCACAACAAGCAAATGAACAAGTCTCATGTTGGGCTTAAAAGAATAAACCAAATGGATCAACATGGTTCAAGCTACAAACGAGAAAGTTGTTCGAGACAACTATGTGGACGCATAGTTATATGGGAGGCACGATTGCATAGTCATTTACCGAAACACCAGAGAAGGAACTTAGTGGATCTATACAATCGCTTAAATTTTCACCATGCGGCCGCATAGTACAATATCTGGAAGGATTTTTTTCCAAATTTTATTTAGACTTCTATTTTAGTGAAAACTCTTTTATGGTGTCTTTTTTATATCTTTTAGATATAATTCCATTTTTAACGAGGTTTTATGGATTCCATATAAATAGAGTTATTATATTCATTGTAAAAATACACAATTTCAGAGATATTATTGCGAGGAATATTACTTTCTTTTCGTTTCTCATTGAATTAATTTTGAAGTTATCAAAAATTAAATTCTTGTGGCGTTCTACAATTTAAGTAAGGTTTATGAGTTTTGTGATCACGGGGTCAAGATATTATTAGCGGTCTTGGTTCTTTTGTTCAATAATTTATTAGTCGAGTTTTTCAAACGTTAATTCTTGGCTTTTTTAAGTTTGTTCTAATTTATAGTGGGTTTCATAGCTACTACTGCTACGTGGGTTCGCATCACAAAGTGAATAAATCAAACAAGTCATTGCTAATGATTGTCTGAGTCGACGATAGTTGCTATTGGCATTTGCAAGGGACGAAGATGGACATGAATGAGATATTTGTAATTCGGAAGTATATATGGGAATATACTTGTGAAGTGGGAATTCGTCGAAATGATCACAAGCAAGCCCGAGCATGATTTATTGGTCGACAGATAATACTTAAATATCAGGACTCAAGGACGATCTACGAACCTTCGGACATCATTAACGACGTCCGTCGAGAGTACGGAGTGGTTATGAGCTATCGAATGCCTGGAAGGCCAAAAATGCACATTAGAGGATTTAACGGGCTCGACCAAGGAAAGCTACACTAAATTGGCTCTGTATTGCCAGCTCGACATTTTTTATTGGACGGAGGGCGATAATTGATTTAAGTTTTTCTTCATGGCTCTTGGACAATGCATTCAAGGATTTCGAAATATCATGTGACCCCTAGTTCTAGTCGATGGTACAACTCTAAAAGTTAGAAACGAAAGCAAGTTAATTATTACGATATGTTAAGATACCAACATGATGATATCAAACAATGCAAAATCTATAAATGCATTATTCAAAAAGGATCGAGAGTTACCAATCCACGTAATAATTGAGAACATTCGTAATAAGTTGTAGGAGTGCTTTCACGATCGACGTGCAAAATCATAGAGTTGCACGAGCGTACAAGCCTCGGCTCAGGAGGATAAACTCTTTAAAGCTATGGAGGTTGCGAGAAAGTTGAATGTGGGACCAATGGATGAGTTGCGCTTCTCCGTGAAATGTGTACGTAATATGGCATATATGGTAGACTTGATTGATAGCACATGCACTTGTAGTCAATTTCAGTTGGAGAGTTTTCCATATGAGCATGCAATCGATGTCGCTATGTATAGAGACTTTGCAACAAGAACCTTATGCTCTCCTTATTATATGGCTGATTATTGGAGAATAGCATATGCTGACACTATATTTCTTCTATTGAATGAAGTCGAGTGCGAAGTTTTCGACCATATTCTCCAACTTAATAGTTTGTTGCCACCCAAAGTTGAACCGTGTGGTCCTGAACGTCTACATGCGTCTAGAATACCATCTACTAGAGAGTTTTCCTGATCTCGTAGGTGCAGTGGTGTAGAGCAACAGGGCATACTCGCCAATTTTGTACAAATTAGATTCCCATAAATGACAATTAGACGAATGTGTAATGGTATCGCTAATAATTGAACAATATTTACATTTCTTTACAATATTTACAATTATTTCACAATTCAATATACAATATTTACATATTTCATACAAATTGTACGCTAACTTATTCCTCCCATTTTGCATCCATGATTGGTTGATTCCATTAACATTATGTGTTATACTAAAAAAATTCAATATATTTTATTACGAGCATGCCACAAGTGTTAGTTCAGCACCGTATAACTAAAAACTAAGTTTTCAAGTTAAAGATATTATAAATACTTACTATTTCGATTGTCTCGCCGTCATCGTGTCTCACACGATAGCTAGTTTGTCATGTATAATCACCTCCGCTCGTCTAGCCATCAGAAGAACGATCACAGCCATCGGCTCCAGGTAAAACTCGAGCTGACCCTATGTTAGACAGGAATGATCGAAATCGTACACATATATAGTGGAATCAGCAAAGACGATCTCCACGCTAAAGCAATGATGATTCGCTATCACTAGAATGCACATATACGTACAACCCTCCCATAACTTTCTCTCGACACTCTGCCACATCCCTATGATCCATTCGAGCACATATTCAGGTACCGTATACTCATTACCCATAAGTTGGAGCGACTGATACTCAATGGTAAAGATACGTAGGAACTCGGTACTCAAAATGACTCGACCAGGAATGTCGAATGATCTCAAATATCTTTAAACCCGATCACACGACAAGTCCATAGCCAGGTCGATGTGTTATATCAGAAAACCCCAATAAAAAAATAGAGAAAGTTATTTCATTTAATAAACAAGAAATGATGTATACATAATAAATAACAATTGCGATATTACACTAACATATCGATAAGCCAAGCTCCCGAAGTCGTGATGTAATGAAACCATTTATAGACGTTTGGGATTGTCCTTTGCATTATCGTATTGCTAGCTTTGAAAAAAGAAACAGAAAAACTGTCAAAAAAAGTATAGATGAGTTAACGTAGCATACTTCACTAAAATCATAAATTATGTACCTAGGAATAATTCTTCTCCACTCTATCTCAAATGTTTTCCACTTGGCATGTTCCACATCTTGGAAGACATTGGGGTACATCTCGTCGACGAATGTCCTCCTCTTCACCTCAGCCGTGAAGGGAGAAACAACATAATGTGACGGTAATCTCGACCACCTGCTCTGGCACGTCAACGAAAAACTTCTTACCCTCTGTCATGACTGGCGTTCTCTCCTCATCATCTATCTTCTCTGTCATCGGGGCCACTCCCTCCGTCTCGGCCACATCCTACGCCCCGAGGATCACCACACCTTCCACCTCGGGCACCGCCACTTTCTTCATCTTTGGGCCATCCCTTCCCTTGGGGACCACCACCCCCTCCATCCTCTCCTCCTCCGCCAAATCTCTCATCCCCATCGAGGCCACCCCATCCCGCTCACAGATAACAAAAATGATTTTAATGTACCATCATCTATCTACAATGTTGTGAGACCCTGATCTTCGTCGCCCTCTCCACCAACCTTTCCATCACCCCATTTATCATCCCCTCATTTGCTTGTTATATCGCTTTGGAGCGTTGTGACCTTATCCTAAAGGTCTGCCATATGATCTCGTGGCACTGCAACATCGTGGCATAAATCTGATACCTCATAGCTTAACTCTAATCGCAGAACTCATACCTCCTCTCATAGCGCACACACCTCATCTATCATCTCTCATCGTAACTCACCCACCTCCTTCGCCATAAATCCAATCAGGTAAACAGACAGGTCATTGAAATAATGACTCTGACCGTGTGTAAAAGATCCACGGAGAAGGTGTCTGGATAGAGGAGAATGAGATCTCGTCGTCGGATATGATCCCCTAGGCAGAGGTGATCCCATCAGCGAAAGTGATTGTGACTATGTTCCTACATAAATAACAACATTAAAAATTATTAAATTAATTAAAATAGGCAAACTCATACAAAACGGTAATCAACAAATTATATTCAATTCACATACACAATCTGTGTCCAGGACGGAATCAGACATCTAGAAGTATTGAGTATGTAGAACGGCTAATTCAAGCACAAAACCTTGACCTCCCTCTTCCGTCTGAAAGCTCAAGATTGGCTAACCAAGAGGGGGTGAATTGATTATTAAATCTTTTTCATTAATTACTTAAGATTTTAATATAATGAACGTGCAAATGATAGATAATAATCTAAACACAAATAAGTATGTAGATGTATCAATAAAAGAGTTAGGGAGTGCAAACGATATAATATGGAGGTTCGATCCAATGCAATGATCTACATCTCCCGTTACCAAGCTCTCCGTCACAAGCAAGGCCTTTTTCACTAAGTTGATTGACTTGTAGTGCAATCCAACCATTTACAACGCTTCCGGTGATTTACAACCAAGGAGCACCGTTCCTTTTACAATGTTGAGCTTTCCGGGACCTCAACACGACCCACAATTCAAAAGAATTTTACAAGTGAAATCTTCTCTTCTTATCGAATGATAGAATCAAGGTTGATAACAAGAAGAGAAGAGGTAAAACACTTCAATAGATGGTAATGAGTTTAGCTCAAAGTGTTGAAGTGAGAAACTTTCTTGAAGAACTAAAAGATTTTCTCAAAGTTGATTGCTCAAAAGTTTTTCAAGAATTAATGATTTTTGATCTTCTTAAAGATAGAGAATAAGGTGGTTGTGATCAATAAAAGTCTTACTTTAATGCTCAAAAATATGTGTTACAAATAGATGAAAATTGAGGTATTTATAACACACAAACGGTCAAAAAATATGTTATACCGGACATCCGGTAAATACAGGACGGTCAAATATCTATTAGTTTTTGTCAAAAATTGGAACGTTAGAAAAATGACCGTTGGGGATCAAAATTGGTTTTATCGGACGTCCAGTAAGCCAGTTTTGGTTCGGAACACCCTCGTTTCCATTTTTATTAAATGTGGGTACTCGAGGGATGTTTTAAAATGTTTTTCAAAGTATTTGACAAATTGGATATATTTGTGACGATTTTTACGTTTGAAAAACATATTTTTCAAGAAAAACATTTTATCGTGAATTTTGAAACGTAAAATCAAAACTTTGAGCTTTCCAAGAGCATTACCAAGTAAAAAAATGTTTTACCTTTACAAATAATCGTGAAACGTCTAAGTGCTTAGTTTGAATAATTTTGTTGTGCATTGCTTGATGGTACTTCAACTATTATCTAGATTTTCGCCAGGGCAACTTTTGCGGGATTTGCATTCTTAATCATCATGGCCTCGATTGTTTGATCTTGTTTCCATGTTGGCCGTTGTGTGCAAATTACTTATCCTCGAACTTTGTGCCATCAAATATATATGTATGTGTTAAGGACACTTGAAATCAATTTGTTAGTGATAAACATAATTTGTTTGCGATAATCAAAATGAGACGTCAACCATAGGTCAACACCGTCGACGACGTCAACTCAGTTAGGACTTCAAGATGACATGTTGACAATTAAACTAGTTAATGATCATGTGATGAAATTTTAAATCGACAAAAATAGCAAATGTATAATACTTACGTGAGGGTTGCCGAGGAGGGCTGACAACTCGTTGATTATGTTAAACATTTACCTGCACTGTCAAGGAAAATTCATAAGTATCGTACTTATGCATAGACCCCTTGGGTTTCGAGTGTGATCTGGTGAAAACGTGTACGGTGTTCTCAAAAGATCTTTAGCCCCACGGATAGTTGTTGAAGGCATTGACGTCGTCAACAACTTCCAAATGTAAAAGGTCGATCGCAGTCTTTTGCGATGACACCTCACCACGCTCTAAAAGATGTAGACCAGTCTTAACTTCAATCTGTCCAATATCTAATGGCATTCCCTGATTGCGCTAATCAACTTTGGTAGAAACATCGTCCGATGTCCCTAAAAATACATCTTGTGCAGCCTATTGCTTCTTTGAGTACCATCAGTAGATTTCTCGTCTCTCGTAATCTTCAATCCAATCATGATGGCAAACTTAAACATAGAGAAACTAGAGGCATTGCCCTGAGGTCGAAGTGGAAGGTTTTGCCATCGACTGACCAAAGCAGCCGACATAGTAATGGATCAATGATCTGCCCAGTGTATTGCACCTCTCTCAATTGATACAAGGGCCATTGAAAGGACTGGCGTAAGATATCTGCATGTTGATCATCCAACAACTCCAATGCAGTAGTGAAACTACCAAAGCTATTGTTTCAAGTACATTTTCCCGCCATCTATCTCAACTCTGCATCTAGATGGTACTCTATCATGCAACAATTCAAATAGTAGAATTTTTAACAAAAGATAGTGGAATAAAGAATAATCTCAAAAAATGAAACGAACTGAATTACAGATAAAAATAAAAATAAATAAAAGAAAATAAAAAAAAAATGCACGAGTTTTCTACTTAGAAATCAAATAAAAAAATATGATGCAAGTATAAATCAATGTCACACAATGCTAAAGCACGAGCATGCACCAACGTAACTAATCAAAAGGGTACACAAACATCAATAGCCGTCCTAAGAGATTCAAATCGCAGGCCATAGAATGGTTTGGTACATAGATCAGCTAATTGATTTTCTGTAGAGATGTGCTCAAGAGTTACAACACATGTCTTTACGTGCTCTCGAATAAAATGATGTCGTATATCAATATATTTAGTTCGAGAGTGTTGAACATGATTTTTGGAAATATTGATGGCACTAGTATTATTACAAAATAAATTTATAGTTCCTTGGTCAATTCCATAATCACTTAACAACTTCTTCATCCAAAGTAGTTGAGTGCAGCAACTTCCTGCAGCTATATATTTGGCCTCTGCCATAGATAATGAGATATAATTTTGTTTCTTACTCATCCAATCTATAAGATTAACACCAACATAAAAACATCATCCAGAAGTACTTTTTCTATCATCAGCATTTCCAGTCCAATCGGCATCGGAATAGCCAACAATGTCAATATTAGAATCTCGATAGTACATGATTCCATAATCTAAGGTTTCATTAATATATCTAATTATACGCCATACGACGCTCAGGTGGGATTCCATAGGATCAGCCTAAAAGCGCGCACACATTCCAACACTAAAGGTTATGNAAAATCAATCTCATAATCCAAAAAAAAAAAAAACCTTGTTGAAGATAATGTCCGGGTAGTTAAACTGTGTTCGACGTTAGATTGAGTGTGTGGGTGGCTTTTTTTATTGGATCCTGACTGTTAGACTGTATGAGTAATTTTAAAATTTCTTTTTTCCTCTCCACTCAAACATTTGGTTGAAGATGATGATATTTTTGGATTTTTGTATTTAATTTAACATTTTGTGCTTTTAATTTTTTTTTAATGGTCAAAGACTATTATGAAAATATGCCGAGTCGACCGGCCATTTCCTTGTATTTCATCTAATAAAGTGCACAAAATAAAATATAATAATATTTTAATGAAAGTACCTATATAAAAGGCACGGAAAAAAGCCTGCACGCAAACTTATAATATGGATGTCATAACTCATAACTACTACGAAGGCTACATATTATTGATAAGTATTTAAAACTCACTTTTTTATTTAACTTTAATCATAGATTCTTTATGACTTTTTTCACCTTTTAACATCATCTTAGACGTAAAAGTTGTTAAAGTTGCCAAATTAAATATGTAATTTGCGTTTAGCTTAGAATATCTCCAAAAGACTCTATATTTTTAAAGAGCATATTATATTATTTGAATAGCATCTATAAATTTTGAAAGTTAAAATTTTGAAGTACTATAACAAACTCTTTATATTTAACACTTAATTTTACAACTCGAAAAAATATTTATTATCTTTCTTTATCTTTTATTTTAACTAACTTTTTCTTTAGATTATTTTATTATTTTCCTAAATTAAAAATTAAAACACTTTGAATGCATTTAATTATAAATAGTAAGAATTCGGAGAGCCAAACTCACTTTCTAAATTAAAATGTTAATTTAAAAAGTATTTTGAAACATGATTTTAAAGGTTGACTCTTTAAAATAAAGAGAATCTCATGTTTACATAATCTCTTGGAGATACTCTTAAGCTTGTATAAGTGGAAAAGAAAAGTAAAGTAAAATTATGGCTCCAATTTTCAAAATTGAAATGGCACAAGTAGCATCAATTCATCCCCGAAGAAATCACTGTTAATAAAATACACTTTTGAGAAAAATGAGTTTTAAAATAGTGATTTTTTAAAGAATATGTGGTGATTTAACAAAATATTTTATTATGATATTGTATGGTTGAAAATGACTTTAAAAAAATAATTTTATTTTAATGTTTGTCAAACAGTTATAAAACCATATTTTTAAAAGATTTCTCCGAATCATTGATTTATTATGAACAATCTAATTGTGAATTTAGTTCTTGTGTGGCCTCTATTTGGGTTTGATTTTATTTTGTTTAAATGTTTTTTTCAAGGAATAAATAATTGATAAGTAATATTACTTCTAAAATTATTAAGCCCCTGTTTAGTGAGGATTAAAATCAAATTAAATATGTGGTTAAAAAGTTGGGATTCCATAAAATATATTATTAAAATTATTATTGATTTTGACTTATATTAAAATCTGAATTTTAATTTTTATAAAACAAGGATTATTTATGTGGTTAATTAATATTTGACTTTGAAAATTGAATTGTAAAAGAAGAAAATGAAACTCAAACGCAATATTTGTTTGTTTCAACCTTCTTTCATAATTGTTACGGTTAAAAATAATTTAAAAGTTTTAAGTTATTAGATATTGAGTAGTGTTCAACATTCTTCTCATACATAAGTTTAAAATATCAATCGAGGACACCAAAATTTAGAAAGACCTTTTAAAATCTCTGTATTAAAGAAATCTTTTTAAATTCACTAATTATTAAAAATATCTAATTTTCAAGGATTTCATTGAATTTCAATAAAATCTCAATTGAGGGTGATTAAATTTTAATGGTTTCATTAAAATTTCAACCGACACCAAAATTTAGAAAAAAAATTAAATCTATCACAATCTCAATTAAGCACACTAACACATAAATTAACAGAGTGTTCTCAACTAAAATTTTGATGGATTTTAAAATATTATATGTCGTAATGAATTTCGTAGATTTAAATATATTTTCACAAATTCCATAAGAATCTTATCAAATAATATGAAATTTCAAACAATTTGATTATATGTATTTTTAAAATTGAAATTCACTCAATTCTTTCAAAATCTTTCTATTGTTATAAAATTAAAGGAATAAAAGAGAAACATAGAGAAAAAAATAGTGAGTGAAAATTCAAATGTGTATTTTTTATTGAGTAAAATAATGAGTAAAAGACCCGTATTTATAGGATTCAAAATGAGAGTTACAATTGGAATAAAATGAACTTTTTACATTAGATGAGACTTAGCTATATATCATGATAACGTTAAATAATCATCAATAATTAATTCGTTATTGTATAGTACTCCCCCTCGATAATTATTTGCACAATAACTATCTAATTGAAACTTTGTTGGCAAAAATCCGATTGTAAAAAATATCAACAAATGAAAAAATAGTACAAGTAATTTAGAGTAATAAACTGTTGTCTCATTAAAGCTTGTCGAGAAAATTCAATGGGACGAAACTTGATTGAAGGAAAAAGAATACACTGCTCTCCCTGATTTCAATTCTTGTATCAAGCGATCAATGTCTTGTATGTCAATGTCTTCAAGAAAATTCAGTGGTACAAAACTTGATGACTGTAGTAACATGATGATTCAAAAATATTTATTGCTGATCGTTAGAAGTTTCATACATATCAAAGTATTATTTTGAGTGTAAATGCCTTGTATGTTATACACATTCAGCACACAAAGAATATGCCTCGTTAAAACCTTATTAAAAAAAATCATGTGGAAAAAATTCTAATGAAGCAAAAGAGTACATTATTCTTTTGAATACGCTATAAAAGTTACTTCATTAAAATCTTGTTAGGAAAACCTAATGAGTCAAAACCTATGTCAAGGAAAAAGGAGTACGACGTATATTCTCCCCCTCATATAATAATACTTGAATTATATGCTTCAAATATAAAATCCTTCAAGGATAGTATTAAAATAATACAAGATAAGTTGGCTATAATCACATTTATTGCATGCATATCAAATTCCATGCATTGTCAGATTAATAAAATAGAGACTTGTGGTTATATCCACCACATGACAGTTTATCTATTTATATAATCCTTAGCGAAATTCATTATGTAAAGAGTCATACATTTTATATTACGACTTTACTTTTCTATTTTCATTTCGCATAAGTATACATTTTCAGATTTTCAGACTACAGATCCAGAAACTTTAGATTTCTCTAGTAATTTATTTAGGATGCGTTTGATCAATTATTATTTCGATCGATATATTTCGACACATTTATTTAGATGCCTTGCTATTTGATGCAATACATCATGTGCAAAAGTGTAGGTGACAATTTTTTCTTTTCAATTTTATTTCTTTCTACATAATAACATAACTTATTGAGATATCTCAATTTTCAACATATCAGGTACTTGAACCTCTTCTGAGGAGTGTATGCTTCCTTAATGGGACCATCTTTGTCAATTGCTCTATTTTCGTTTGGAATATTTTGTATTAGAATCGCATATTAACATGTTTCAGGCGTGACATAGATATATCAAATATTATGCTAACGAATTGTCCTCTAATGGCATCAATTCGTGTTGGAGCATTTAAAGTTGGTGTATAAGATATTCTTGATCTCTTTGATCAATAAATACATCTAAGTATGTGATTGGTTGTATTTATTTTTCATGAAAAATGTCAGTTTTCCACCCATATTCCTAATTTTGAGTGTTTTATTGCTAATTTTTTTCAATGAAAATATTTTTCAACTTTTGAAGATATACCTAATTTTCCTTGTTTTTGAGGAAAATATTTTCTTTGGATGAAGTATATTTTTGTTTTTCTCAAAACAAAGAAAATATTTTTTTCTAGGAAATATTTTCCATTCCAATCAAACACACTCTAAGTGAATCATCATTCGAACTTTTGATCGAATTATCTTATGTGAGGATTTAGACAATGATACATTTGTCCATTATTTCCAGCTTCTTAATTCATTTCCCTAATGTTGAGAGAATTGTCTAGTCAATTGACAATCAGCAAACCGCTTTATAAAATGTCATACGTTAGGGCTTGAAATATTGTATAAGGTTCAAAATACTTATTTATTCTCAACATTCTTTACTTTCCATTTCAGTGAATTGTGGTAGATTAATTTTGCATGTACTGCACTATCATGATAATTAGATGGAAAAATCCTTTGATCATAAGTCAATTATAACATAGAGAACTATAATTTTGGTATTATGCGTAATAGCTTTCCCTAAAAAATGAGAAGTAATTTGTTATCAATTAAATTAATTGGAGATGTTTAACAAATAATAATGTTAAAATATTTATCGACATCTCAACTAACACTTATCAAAAGATTGAGATTTAGAATCACCAGCATTAACAAGAAACATCATCTTAATTGTTTAATCTAAAAATTATGCTAATAATTTAAAATTTAAAATTTGAGCAGTAATTTCGCAAACTTCAAATTGCAAACACTATGCAATCAGCTACTATATGTATCAAATCTATTAGACACAAATAATACCTAGATGGTCAACATTGAGGGTGATGGGCCCCCATTGATCACCCTGATTAATTTTCAAAAATATTGAGAATTCAGTCCCTATTATAACTAGTGATGATTAATGATCAATTTTCATGTAAGAGAACAAACATCATATATGATGTCATTGGATTGAAGAATCTTCGGTTCTTCATTGAATATTCATTTTTTATTTTTTTTAAAATTTCACATCATTATTGAACCTGTGATGATCCAACTGGTCATACCAAATAATAATACATTCGGTAATTAAACTTTTGGTTCAATACGATATTTCAAATTTTAATAATCAAACAAAAGATTTAGTTAATTATCGAAAATATGATTAACTATGATATAATCATATAAGAATCAAGGTCCATATGACATGAATTGTATGTTTTCCTTCAGGGATAAACATAAATTCATAAATTACACATGACATGTTCTTCGAGATATATGTTATTTCGAAAGTACGTTGTATTTTATTATTACTTCTTCAAGAGCAATATGTGGATATTCTTCTGAAATATTGAAAATTATAATTCATAATTTTCAGGAGCAAATAATTTTTTTTTTAATATTAATTATGATGGCATGTTACTTCAATAGCAACAAAAAACTATTTATAGATCGATTTAGGAGTAATATTCTTCTAAAATATTAATTATAATATTGTGCTATTTCAGAAGTAACAATAAAATATTTGTAGTAGATAGATTTATGAGTAATATTCATTTAGAATATTAATAACGGTGTGCTACTTTAGAAGCAATAACATAATAAATTATCAATTTAAAATTTATAAAATAACATCTAAAAATATTTAATTAGATTAAAAATATCAATTACCATACATGAGTTAAATTGCGGCAGGAATTACCAAATAGCAACATGAATTAAAGCTGGCATAATATGATTGTATTAATAAAGCATGAAAAGAAATGATATCATATAGGCAAATTTGTAGCGTGAAAACATTACGCTTAATTACGGAATTCAATACACAAACCTCAATTTTTTTCCCCATGCTTCTAATAGATTGTTCTCAACAATACGATAAAAGTCAGCAGCCCTAGATCTGCAGCTGCCGCCTCTCTTGGTGGGATTAATCTTCCACGATGGCCAAACCTCCCGGCCACAATAAAGACCCTACACCACCCAATTCTTCGAGCAAAACCTCATGTCCTACTGCTCCAATCTCCTACGCAGCAGCAGTTTCTTCATCACTGATTTGCCATGATCTCTCCACTATCCCCGTGATGGATGTAGCTATTTCATTAAGGCAGCCACAATGGAAGGAAGGTAAACACGCTACGGTATTTTCTCCTTTGGAATTACAGAGATCTGAAGCTCCTCTGCAATTTGCACTGATTGCAAAATTCTCCAAATCACGCCCTCGTATAGATGTTCTTCGACATCATATTAGCACCAAATGGGGATTAACTGCTATTCCTATTGTCAACTTCATTAACAGACGCCATGTCCTGATTAAGCTTCAGAACGCTGAGAAATTCTCCAAAGCATCGACGGGGGACTCTCATTCCATAGAAGGATCTCTATTTAGGCTATTCAAATGGTCAAGAGACTTCAATGCTAAAGTGGAATCTCCAGTCACTCCGGTTTGGATCAGGCTGCCCCTACTTCCATTGAATTTCTGCATTCTTTCTTATCTCCAAGCCATTGTGAAACCTCTTGGTAAGTATTTGGATACAGATCTTCCTACCATTACATTCACCAGATCTAGTTATACAGGAGTGCGTGTTGAAATTGATATTTCGGTTGCAAGGGAGGATGTGATTTGGATTGGATCAGATAGTGGTGAAGGGTTCTAGCAAGAAGTGGTGTATGAGAGATCCCCTAAATATTGTGTGCATTGTAGGCTACATGCAGTAACGGACCCAACACAAAAGTTCAGCACGGGCGGACAGAACGTTGATCGTTCAGACAATTTATTTTTAATTAAATAATATTAAAAATTATTCAATATATATGTAAATGTACTAAAACATAAAAGTTATA
>CAIGRB010158156.1:85670-115729 GCA_903798255.1 Fraxinus quadrangulata
GGGCCAAAGTGCCCTTAATCAGCCCATTAGATTGAGCATTTTTCTTATCCATAAATACCAATTAAATAAATAATTGGCTTCAAAGGCCCAAACACCAAAAAGACATGCAGAAAATGACAAGGCTGCACCCTCCAGTCAAAAAGCACCACTGACCAAAAAAGTCTGATACCCCAAGCTGAACAATATTAAAATATAACCCAAAGTGGCAACTGAAAATGCATTAACAATTGATCAGACTTCCTATCCCAAAAAAAGGGGCTACACCAACTGAGTTTCCCAAGGTGTGACTAAGATTCAAAATGAAAGCTGAAATTTGAATTTTATATCAACTCCTATACATACACAATACATACAACTCCAAGAAATGAAGCTACTACAGTCCATCTTCACCTGCAAAAGACGTTCCAGCTAGATGCTGAAGATCCAAACTGAAGCTGGATGCTAACCTGGATTGAATAAACTGAACAAACACAGTAGAAAACAGAACATCCCACACCACACAAAGCTGACCCAGAATCAGAAATAAACTGCACCAAAAAAGAAGCTGAACTGAAACGGGCAGAAACCAGCTACGAAGCTGCCTGAAGCACACACAAGCAAGCTAGAAGCTGAAAGATCTACCCCTGAACCAAAGTCGACCAGCACCGCCAGAAACTGTAGAGAACCAGACATAACAAACGACCCTTGAAACTGTCCAAATTGGAAGGAAGAACCGACTTACACCTGCAGCCAGTGATGGTGATGAACTGAAACCGCAACTGACCACAAACCAAGCAAACGGTGAAAAGAAATTCATCCCAGAAATTTTTGGCTGTTTCCTCACTTCAGAACACTGTTCCGGCCGCACCCCCTCGCCGGGTGTTGGGTCCGTCGCTGGCTACATGGTCACGAGAAGCTGGATTGTAAGAGATTAAATAGGCAGCATTACAATGGGGCAAACTCTAAGCAGACAGACTCTAGAATTAATCCCTCTATGTCTATTGATAATAGAAGTAATTTAAGAGTGAATATTACAGCTGATGAAGAGAATGAGCAGAATTTGAATGTTGAAATTGATAATGGAATAAATGATGGTGTTGTAGTGAGCCTGAAAAAGTAGACAGATTGTAGAATTTATACCACAATGTCTGCTGATAATAGAAGAAATTTGAGAGTGGATACCCCCAGCAAAGGGAGAAAAGGAGCAGAATTTGATTGCTGAAAACGATGAGGGAAAAACTGGTAGTGTTGAGTGAGCCCGAAAATATGGTTACACATGCCAATTTTCAAAATTTAAGCTGCAGCCCCACAACAGATGAATTACATGATGTTGGACAGGAAGAAATTATGGATAAAAACAACCAGATTAAGAGCAACTGCACTGGGGAAAGGAGTCTCAATAAAGAATCAGGGAAGGAAGTTATTATTGTAGAAACAGGATCTCTTCTAAATGGGAAATTTCATCCAGTTAAAAAGGGAGCTTTGGCTTCACCAAAGAACATGATACCCATCAGAGAACTGGATAACATTCCTATCAGCAATTCATTTTATGCTTTGGTTGGCACTTTAAATTTAGAGGCACCATGGCAGTCTAGTGGTGATCGGGTATTAAGACTAGAGAGGGATGAGGTTTATCACTCAGACTCTGATACTCCAGATATCAGAGCTAATAACCGATGTAATAGGAAGCTTAGATCTATCTCTGACCTGAAGGTCAGAGATACCACTCAAAAATTTATCTGATGAGTACATTTCTTGTTTGGAATGCTAGGGGGTTGGCAATGCAACTACAACCTGTCAGCTTAAATTAATTTATAGAAAGTATAATATTGTTTTTCTAGCCATTCTTGAACCTATGTTACCTTTTAACAAAGCTTCTCATTTTGCCAAAAAGTTAGGTCTCTCTCAGGTCTGCTCCAATGACAGTGAAGGAGGAAAGGTTTGGCTGTGTCTCCCTAGCAATCATAGCTTCACAGTAATTGGAGCTACTAATCAATTTCTAGCAGTAACCTTGGACTGGAAGGGAATAACTGTTGTGTTGGTGGTGATTTATGCTAAATGTGATTATTTGTTGAGGAGAAATCTTTGGTCTTCCCTTTCACCTTTTCTGTTTACTATTTTGCCAGTCATATTGATTGGGGATTTTAATATTGTGAAAACTGACAAGGAAAAACTTGGAGGTGGTCCTATTTTGCGTGTTGCTAAACAAGATTTTGTACATTTTATTGATACAAATGCGATGTATGATGTTCCTATCACTGGTTCTTGGTTTACTTGGCATCGTAACAGGAATGGTTCGTTACTATGGGAACGTCTTGACAAGGCTCTTTTCAATCATAATTGGATGGGCAGCTTTTCCTGACTCTATGGTGATATATCTTGAGCGTAACCATTCTGATCACGCACCCCTTCTACTACGCACAGAGGAAGATAATAATGGGGGCCTGTGAGCTTCAGATTTCAAAGAATGTGGCTTCAACAGTCGACTTTTCTCCCTATGGTGACTGAATTCTGGACAAGACCTTGCCCCATTTTTGGTATCACTCGGGTGTCTTATAAACTGAAGAGATTAAAGGCTGATTTAAAACTCTGGAACAAAGTTGTCTTTGGGAATGTTTTTCAGAAAATAAATGAAACTCTTGATAAAATATTTATACTTGAAACAGTGTTCATTCTCATCACACTCTAGATGCTACTTTTACTGCACTAAAGGGGGAGTTAGACAGACTGCTATTTCAGGAAGAGATTTATATATGAGAACAGTCACGCGTTAAATGGTTGTCCGGTGGAGATAAGAATATTGCCTTCTTCCATGCCTCTGCTAGGCAAAAGAGATCCAAAGCTATGATCCACAGTATCAACACTGAGGTGGGTATTCTTACTGTCCAAGATGATATACAAGAAGTTGCGATTGATTACTTTAGAAATCATCTCAAAGCTGATGATAATTCTACAATGGAGTACAATGAGATGAGTTCTTTTATACTAAGATTAGTTACTGATTCTGATAATGACATGCTTTTGAAGGAAGTTTCTAATGTAGAAGTTTTTTATGCAATTAAGGATATCTCCGAAGACTCTACTCCGAGGCCAGATGGTTCTACTTCATCTCTTTTTATTCATGCATGGCCAGTGGTAGCTGAAGATGTTGTTAAGGCAGTTCTTGAATTCTTTAGGGGCAAAGAACTGAATGATGCATTGGGGGCTTCTATCATTGCTTTGGTGCCTAAATCTGAAGATCTCAAAACTTTTTAGGATTATAGACCTATAAGTTTATGTCACGTATTATATAAAATCGCATCCAAAGTGGTGGTCAATCGTTTGATCTTGATTTTACCTAAATTAATTTCCATGAATCAAGGTGACTTTGTTACTGGTAGAATGATCTCTGAAAATGTTGCGCTGGCTCAGGAGTTAGTACTTAACCTGAATAAGCGTTCTCGAGGTGCCAATGTGATAATGAAAGTAAACATGGCTAAAGCTTTTGATAGGGTCTCTTGGGGCTACTTGTTAGAATTGTTAAAAGGCATTTGGGTTTGCAGATACTTGGGTCACCCTTATAAAGAATGCTATTTCTTCTCCACGATTTTCTGTTAAAATTAATGGTGTTTTAGCGGGATTTTTCACTCCTTCCCGTGGGCTTAGGCAAGGCGATCCACTTTCTCCATTGGTATTCATCCTCAGCAAAGAACCTCTCAGTAGAGGCCTAACAAAACTTCTGGAAGATGGCAGAACAGCTCTTTATCAGGTTCCTGATATATGTTCTCCTATATCACATCTCCTCTATGCAGATGATTTTTTGGTGTTTACTAATGGAACTCGATGTAGCATTAATAACTTAATGGGATTTCTCCGGCATTATGAAACTATTTTTGGGCAGTTAATTAATGTGGCTAAGAGTTCTTTATAGTCCACAAGCGTGTTGCTACATCTAGAAAGCGTATTATTGCAACCACAACAAGATTCAAAGAAAACTCCCTCCCGTTTGCTTATCTTGGAGCCCATCTTCATTACCACAAGCCCATATCCTCTATGTTCACTCCGGTACTGGATAAAATCAGGAAAAAATTAGCGGGTTGGAAAGGAAAGCTTCTATCCATGGGTGGTAAACTCACTTTGAGTAAATCTGTATTAAGTTCCATCCCTATCTATTTATTTTCGGTGATCACCCCTCCAATAAAAGTTGTTAAAGAGATTCACGCTCTTTTTGCTAACTTTTTTTTTGGGAGAATCTGAAGATGGTTTGAGATGTCATTGGGTTTCTTGGAAAAATATTTGTTTTCCACAAAAGGAAGGAGGTTTGGGTTTCGCAATCGCTTTGATGTGATCAAGTCGCTTCAATGTAAAATAGCATGGAAAATTATTTCTTCACACTCTCTTTGGGCAAATTTCTTGCGACAAAAATATCTCAGTAATCACCTAAACATGGCCAACATTCCTGTTAGTATTAAAGAGTCATCAATGTGGAAACATCTTTTCCATCACTTCGCATTCATTTTAGAACACAGCAGATAGCTGATCCGAGATGGTAGTGCCCTATTCTAGTATGACAATTGGAAGGGTTCGGGTAGTTTATCTGTACTTGGTTGGACTACCATCTCCCCAAATTTAAGATTTCGTGATGTAGTCTTACATGGCAAATGAAACTTGGATACACTTTTTTCTTTTGGTGGCTCTGCTTTAGTAGAGGAAATTCAACCCTCACAAATCCAACTTCGCAAGGTAGTGATGAATTAATTTGGTCCCCTTACAATAATGGTTTATTTTCTACTAGCTCAGCTTGGTCTCTTATCAGAACTACTAGATCTTCCACTCTTCCTTATAGGATCATTTGGAATCCCACCATGCCACTAAAAATCTCTATTTTTTGTTGGCGCCTTTGGAATAATGTGGTCCCTGTTGTTGAAGTGGTCTGGCGTTGTGGGAACCATGTTGTCTCCAAGTGTCAATGTTGTCCAAAGGGGCATAAAGAAACAATAGATCATGTCTTCATGACTAGTCCTATTGCTCTTCACGCATGGCAATATTTTGGAAAATTATTTGGGGTTAGAGTTTCTACTTATACTTCTTGGCGGTCTGCAATGTTACTTTGGCACTCTCATTTTGGCAGTTCAACATAAGAACATCTTATAGCTTTACTTATCCCACCTCTTCTTTCATAGGAACTGTGGTTGGCCAAAAATTCTGCAAGATTTAAGGATGAGGCTATTAACTTACACAAAATTTGTGCAAAAGTTAAATGTTGGCTACACGAATTGAATAGTTTTCTTAAACCTAGGAAAATGTCTCCCTTCTCCTATTTCACACAGGTACTACACATCCCTACAATTCCAATACGAGTAAAAACTCCATTCCTTGTAAAATGGTACCCTCCACAGCATGGTTATTACAAACTAAATATCGATGGTGCTAGCGCTGGAAATCTAGGCCCGGCTGGTTGTGGTGGTTTGCTTCGGGATTGGCAAGGTAAGGTTATATTTGGATTCTATCATTTCCTTAGAGTTGGTACTAACACTCTAGCAGAGGTATCTGCTCTAAGAATAAGCCCTCAAATATGCTATGTTCTTGGCATTGATAGAATTGCAATAGAAACCAATTCTAAAGTGGTAGCCTATTGGTTTCATCATCATGTGAGCATACCTTGGTCTATTTATCTTATTTGGGAGGATATTTTAGAGTTTGCTCATGCTCTATCTATTGAGGTATCGTATATTTATCTAGAAGCTAACCAGGCGACAGATTCATTAGTGAGACTCGGAGCTCAAGGTAGTTCACACTTCATAGAATATATCTCCAGTTTCCCTGTTTATACTATTGGTTGCATCCGCTTGGATAAATGTAACTTGTCTTGTTTTCGCTTTCCGTAGTTGTAGTGAGGTTCTCTTGTAAGGGAAGTAGTACTTTCTTTTTTACTATTTTTCTTTATTTCTGTTGTAAGGGAAGTAGTACTTCCCCATTTTATTTTTTGTTTGTAACCACGGTATTCCTCCGCCACGAGTGAGGACTTATTAATAAAATCTCGGAGGTACCGCCCTCATTCCACTAAAAAACATAGTTATGAAAATACTAAATTGCAACATCAATCATCAAAATTGCACGTTGTTAAAAAATAATAATTACAAAATTTAATGATTACGGGTACAAAAATTTTATGCAGTCAACATTACCAATGGGAAATCATTTCTGGGAAGGTATTAATGGAACGGCAAATTACGGCATGAAAGTTTTAGGTGCGGAGAAGGGCGTGGAAAGTTTGGTACAATTAAATAAGAGCGTTCTACTTATAACACGTTGTAAAATTAAATGAATAAAAGATAAATAGAGAGAAAAAAAATAGAGAGTCAAAACTCAAGTATGTATTTTATTACTATTATTATTATTTTCTTTAGAAAATAACAATTATTGCTAAGATTTTTTTATTTAAATGAGCATGGTCTCTAGCTAGCATCTTACTACATACTCATCCAAGAAGAGCTTCACTAAGCAATTCTTATTAAAAAACTATCCTAATGAGCTAGAGTTCAATAGCAATTAAAAAAGAATTAAGACATGGAAGGAGGCACGGTAGCTTTGTTTGAACACTGATGCTTAATAATGGGCACAAACATGTGAGGGCACTTATCGCCGACATCTGCAATAGCCTTGCAACATTCCGGGCTAAATGTGAAACCTCGGGTATGTGACATGCTAGACGCTTGCATGCAACTTTCCACAATTTCATTAGTAGACAAACATATTGGACTAATACTTGATGTGCCAATTTCATCTGTGACAACATTTTTATCGGTGGCTAGACTTTGACATAGGAATAAAGCAATACAAAGAAAAAGGAATGGAGGAGTAAAGCAAATTTTCTTTTCCATGTTTGATAATTAAGAGTAATTAGCTTCGAGCTTTTTCAAGTGTGTATTTTATTGATAATCAAAACTCGTATTTATAGGGTTCAAAATGAGAGTTACAATTGGAATGAAATGGAATTTCTACACTAAATAAGATTTATCTATATATCATGATAACATTAAATAATTATCAATAATTATCTAATTATTTTACAACATCTATTAATAAAATCTTTATAAATCCACTAATTATTGAGGAAACCTAAATTTTAAAGGATTTCATTGAATTTCATTAAAATCTCAATTGAATTCACTTAAAATTTAATGGATTGCATTAAAATTCATTAAAGTCTCAATTGAGCACATCTATATTTAGAAAGATTTTTAAAATGTATCACGATCTCAATTAAGGACACTAGTACATAAATTAACAGGGTGTCATCAATTAAGTTTTTGATAGATTTTAAAAGATTATAAATCCTAATTAATTTTGTAAATTTGAATAGATTCCACAAATCCCAAAAGAATCTCATCAAATATAATGAAATTTCAAAAGATTTGGTTATATGTACTTTTATATTTGAATAAATCCAGAAATTTTATAAAAAAATCTTATCAAATATGGTGAAATTTCAAAAGATTTGATTATATGTATTTTTAAGCTTGAAATCCATCCAAATCTTTTGAAATCCCTCTATTAATGAAATTTTTATAAATCCACCAGTTATTAAGGATTCCAAAATTTTAAAGGATTTCATTGAATTTCATTAAAATCTCAATTGAAAACGCCTAAATTTAGAAATATTTTTAAAATTCATTACAAACTCAATTAAGGACACTAATACATAAATTAGTGGGTGTCATCAACTAAGATTTTGATAAATTTAAAATATTATAAATACTAATGAATTTCGTGGATTTAAATAGATTTATTTCCATAAATTCCAAAAGAATCTTATCAAATATGATAAAATTTCAAAATATTTGGTTATATGTATTTTTATACTTGAAATATATTCAAATATTTTAAAATCCCTCTATTGATGAAATCTTTATAAATCCACTAATTACTGAGAATACCTAAATTTTAAAGAATTTAATTGAATTTTATTAAAATCTCAATTGGGGATACCCAAATTTTAATGATTTTCATTAAAATTCACAAAAATCTCAATTATCTCAATTGAAACCACTTATATTTAGAAGGATTTTGAAAATCCCTCACAATCCCAATTAATGGCACTAATACATAAATTAACGGGGCATCCTCAACTAAGATTCTGATGGATTTTAAAATATTATAAATCCTAATGAATTTCGTGAATTTGAATAGATTTCCACAAATTTCATAAGAATCTCATCAAGTATGGTGAAATTTCAAAAGATTTGGTTATATGTATTTTAAGTTTGAAATCCATCCAAATATTTTAAAATCCCCCTATTAGTAAATTTTTTATAAATCCATTAATTATTGAGAATACTTAGATTTAAAATGATTTCATTAAATCTCATTAAAAAATCTCAATTGGGAACACCTAGATTTTAATGCATTAAAATCTCAGTCGAAGACACCTAAATTTAAAAAGATTTTTAAAATTCATCACAATCTCAATTAAGGATACTCCCTAAATTTGTATTCTATTAGGGATGAATAACGTTATTCTAAAATCTACACAACTTAGGTCCTTATTACCATTTTTGCACTACTTTGTCATTAGGAAAAGCTTGTTCCCATATGCTACAACTTTAATGCCAGCAATTCATTTCCCGGAGAAAATACTATCACAATGTTGGCATTCTTGTCCTCCAATTGGAATATAAAACAACCACAACCAAACATATCAATTGTCCCCACACAATAATTCCTGTGAGTGGGACCCGCATCCGAATCATACTTTCTCTTTTCGGGTGCGAAGGTAGTGAGAAGTCACTATCTGCCACGTTGTAAATTTGCCAGTTGCCAGCTAGATTTAGAAGTACATATTGACACACTTACAGGTAGAATTCCCTATTTATTCTTGTTTGGTCCCCATTATTTTAGAAATATATTTTTTCTCTCTTATTTTCAATCATTCATTTTCTAATAAAATAATATTACATGCAAGTTCAAAATCTTCCCTTTTTTACCACACATTGTTCATCAAAATACTATTCAAAATACATTTTGAACAAAAAAAATAGGACTCAAACTAGCTCTTAAAATAAAAAGAAATAGGGCAAAACATAAACATATAAGATAACGTTATTTGTACTTAATTGTATATGGATTGATTTTACATATTGATTATATAGAAGAAAGAGAGAAAAAATAAGAAAAAATAAATGAAATGAAGTCGGTTAATACTATCCACATCTTCAATCTATAAATCAATCGTAGACCATTATGTATAAGTAGCATTACTCAACAAATAATAGCATTTTTCTTGTATTTTTTTATTACCAAAAAGAAAAGAATGTTTGATTGGTCTTATATGTGATGGTCACGTGATTTCCAAATGCATAATGTAAATACGTATGTTATCAAGATTAGATAAGAGGTGCTAATTGAATTGAAAAATCGAGAATCATTGCTATTTATGGGCTAAACCTAGAAATTCAAAACTAGTTAAAACTGCTACAAATCTACTTCATTTAAAAGTTGGTCGGTTCATATTAATATTTATGTCTTCAATTTTTTACAACTTCGATTCTATTTCGATGCTTGACCTTTGTCATAGTTGACTTGATATTTAAAAAATTGATCATGCGAGATTAATTTTTTCACTAGATTGGTATTTGAACTGGTTCTAATCCTTGAGCTTTTCTGGGTCCATATGTAGGCCAATTTTTTAAATCCTAAATGTTAATTATGTCATGCATGGTTAGACAGGGTTTATTTGGCATTTATAAGCATGAAAGTGAAATAGGTATGTTATCCATTGCCACCGAGGCTCAGTCAAAGTGCCATGTTGCAATCTATGTGGGCAAAGAGTCAACAGAAAAGTCGACAAAGACCCATGTGGTCAAATACAAAGAAATTATGCAAACTACTGAAACTTGTACCGAGGCACTGCCTCAAGGGATGAAGAACTATAATTTGGGCTGAAACATTACCTAAAGAAATAAAGAAAGGATCTGAAACTCTCCAATCAGATGACCAACAGAAAGACCCCTCTGAGGCTCTCAAATCATCCAAAGCTCATGAAGTCGACGATGTTTCTTCCAACATATTTGAGGACCTTTTAAAAGTAATTGATGTAACACTTGTAATAAAGAATGTCAATGTGTCAGCCTATTGTATAGGGCGGCTAACTCCTTATCAATGTATTAATTGTATAATTTGTATGAATAGATAGTGATGTGAAGCCTCAACTAAGGAGATGAGGCCACGTGGTTCTGATCCAACGGACACCACGTTGGCTAAGGCAGTATAAATAGGTTCTCTTTGTAACTTAGAAGGGATTCGAATTCTAGATTCTTATTCTCACATCTTGAACTCTTGAATATTGAATGAGCAAGAAAACTTACAAATACTTTTTGTGAACATTTTCATCTTTCATTATACATTCTTGGTCGATCAATACCTTAATATGCAATCTTACAATTTCTATACATGTTTATTTTCTATTCTTCTGCATATTCTAGCGAAATCTTCAGATAGTGACTTTGGTTCTTGATCAGTGATCATTGTTAGTACGACCCACCTCGTCTCACGCACCGGAGCTTGAACGCCTTCATCTCTTGTCGTAAATTATCTCTCGCATTCACGTCCGCCTGTAGAAATGTGCCGAAACTTGGTCGCTTGGCAACAGTGGACCCGACACCGTTGGCTCATTTTTCGGGGTCAACAGATTGCCACCGTCTGTAAAAAATCATACATTTAACCACGAAAGCCTCATGAGAAGAAGCCGTAAGAAATACCTTTGAAGGAACTTTCTAACCCTTGAAAAATGAGTATTCTTGAAAAAAGAATAGTTGGAAAGTCCAAGAAAAAAAACTGCATGAATTTTATGCTCATTTGATCATTGAAGAAAGGAACATTTGGGCAGAGAAGTGTCTGTTGATATGAGTTCCAGCAATGAAGAGAACGTACCCCGTAGGACAAGAAAACACCCTAAAGAAGGGAAACCTTCACATGTTGCCCCAGCTGCTCGCCTAAGGCCTCAACAACAGCATAAACGAGGTGGGTCAAGGGGCTAGACTCATAAGAGATGTGTCCAGGATGGCTGTCAACATGATAAACCTAACTCAGCAGAACATGGCTATACATAAGCTACTGATGAGCATGCAGGGCCAAGGAGGATACCCAGTTCCCCCTACGCTGCCCTAGGAAATGTATTCTGTGACCCTCAAGAGTACTACCACGAGGAAGAAGTTCAAAGACAAATGGTGGGGTACCAACACACCAGGATAGAAGCCCCTTAAGAAATGGAGGTCGAAGTTGACACTTCAACTAACTATGCCTCGGAACAACCTCATAAGGCTCCACTTAATTTTCCTCCAAATTATGAGCTAGAAGACCCACCTCAGAGGTTAGTAAGTGTCTTTGATAGGCTGAGCCTAGGGTTACCTAGAAATAGGCGGACTCAATCTTTCCCTGCGCCTAGAAATAGGTAGCTCAACCTTTTCCAATACCTAAAAATAGGAAACAGGAGCATCTTCGGTTGGAAAGACCAGAATAACCAGTTTATCATGAAGAGCCTCGGATTCCTCCCCTAGAAATAGGCGTGAGAGGAGAGGCCGGGCCAAAAACAAAGTAGGACCTTCCCATCAACCTCTACAAACCCAATACAAGGAAGATGAGAATACTAATGAACCACAGAGGTCTTGCGACCTTGACGATGCGATGATCATTCACCATTTTTGCAAGCCATTAGGAACGCCCCCATCCTGAACCACTTCACACTCTCCAAAATTCCTAAGAATGATGGGAGAGGCGACCCCGTGAAGCATCTCAACAGCTTCAAATCCCACATGAATCTAAAGGGAGCCACCCCAGTCATGAAGTGTAGAACCTTCCACTTAACCCTAAGTGGAGCGGCCCAAATTTGGTATACCAATTTGCCAAATGGAAGCATCCGGAGCTGGCCGAACTTTAAAAGGACGTTCCTAAAGTACTTCGCTACCAGTAAAGAAGGTGAAAGATAAATTCAACGCCTACAAGACATGCGACAACAGTAGGGCAAGTCTTTGTAAATTTTCTTGTCCTGTTTCACTAATGAACTGATCTATTGTGTGCAAGTAACAAACAGGGAAGCTCTAACTACCTTAAAGAGAGGTTTGGACATGAACTATCTCTTCTAGAGAGATGTGCAAAACAAAGATCCTACCACCTATGATGCTCTATTGAAAATGATAAGGCGCGAAATCCTCCATGAAGAATAAAGAGATCATAGGAATAGGGCCAGTCAAGGACTTTCCCCTCCTTAGATGCAAAAGGAAAGAAGTCCTACCTCCCATTTGATTGATCACCAGACCCCTTTCAATCATGAATAAGCATCGGTCGTAGCAAAGCTCAATGTAGTACCCACTTTGGTTTATGAAAAAGTAAACCCTGGTACTGAAAGGCATCAGAGCCGACCTTATTAGAGGTACCCTCAAACGAAAAGAGGTATGGAAGGAAGCACTCAACCTACAAATAGGAACGAAGCACCCATTTACTGTACTTACCATCAATCCCATAACCACCATGAGGAAGACTATTGGGACATTGCAAGACACCCCTAGAACACCGTCAAGGAAGATGTCGGCGCCTCTGAAGAGACCCTCCTCCTAGGCATACCCAACAACCTAGGAATGTTGAGCCAAGGCTCCCTGATAGAAATGATGCCCCAAGGATAAAGGACAACGATACTGAAAGACCTAGAGATGGTCAAAGACAAAGATGAAGTCCTCTAGCGAATGATGGCCAGGAACTCATCAAGGAAATTGATACAATCTTCAGAGGGCCATATGTTGGGAGGGAATCTAGGAATTCACAAAGAAATTATTCCAAGAAAGCAAATGACCCTCTTATGACAAGCTTCATAGTTAACCGAGCCTCTACTAAAATAACAATTTCACCAATCACCTTTACTCAAGAAGATACACTATGTATGCATTATCTATACTATGACACCCTAGGGCCTTCGTGGCTCATAATGGCCTGGAAAGAATGTTAGTAGATAATGTAAGCTCTGTCAACATCATTTTCGGAGCCACTTTTGACAAAATGAAGGTTGACCATGAGCTGACCCCAATGAGTTTCCCATTGTACGATTTCACATGAGATAGCATCATCATGGTGGGTAAGATCACTCTAGCAATCGAGATTGGGACTACACCCTTGACTACTCACCACTTCATGGAATTTTTGGTGGTAGATAACTACTCCGCTTATCACGGAGTACTAGGGAGGCCAGCTTTGAAGGAACTCTGGGCTATCACTTCCATTCATCAATTATGCATGAAATTTCCAATTGAGAATAGGATTGCAATGGTTTGAGGTGGTCAAAGAAGCACAAGGGAATGTTACTCAAACTCCCTAAGGAAAGCCAAACCAAGAAGTGTCAATACGATCATGACAGATATTGACATGGATGACATCCCTGAACAAGGGAAAAATCTTGAACAAGGAAAAAACCCTAAACAATGGGAAGAGGTCAAAATGATGGATGCCTCTAAAGAAGGGGCCATCTTTGGAGTCATTGTAACTCTGAAGAAGAGGCTGCCTGTGAAGAACAGACCACCCCTGAAGAAGGGAGAACTGCTGAAGAAGTAGCTAGTTTGGAAGAGCTGGACCCTCGTATCATTGATTGCGACCCTCAAACAGAACCTATGGAAGAACTGGAGAGCTTCCCAATAGACCCATAGGACCCTTTCAAACATCTGCATATTGGAAAAAATCTGCCTATAGAAGCTAAAGAAAAGCTGAAGAGCTTCTTACGGGAAAATCTTGATGTCTTTGCTTTGAAGTACGAAGACATGGTGGGTATAGACCCAAAATTCAGTTGCGATCATTTGAATATTGACCCAAAGGCCACAACACACACATAAGTAAAAAAGAAGAGCTCTCAATCTAGAGAGATATGAAACTCTCAAAGATAAAGTTAAGAAGCTGATCGACAATGGATTTATCCAGGAGTCGGTGTATCCTAAATGAGTCTCTAACCCAGTATTGATCAAAAAACACAATGAAAAATGGAGGGTTTGCGTGGACTTTTCAAACTTGAACCAAGCATGTCCGAAGGACAACTTCCCACTTCCCAAAATAGACCAACTCGTGGATTCGACTGTCGGACACGAACTTTTTAGCTTCACGGATGTATATTTCGGGTACAACAAGATCACAATGTTCCCAGCAGATGAAGAACACACTTTTTTCATCACCGACGGAGGGTCTCTATTGCTATAAGGTTATGCCTTTCAGGTTGAAAAATGTCGGGCCCACCTACCAAAGATTTGTCAACAAAATGTTCGCCGACCTTATTGGGAAGATCATTGTGGTTTATGTGGCCGACATGCTGGTGAACAGCTTACAAGTAAGGGATCATGTTAAGAACCTCCACGAAATATTTCAAATATTAAAGAGATACCGGATGAAGCTCAATCCTTTGAAATCTGCCTTTGAAGTTGCTTCATGAAAGTTTTTGGGCTACATCATCAACCTAAGAGGCGTTGAGGCTAACCCTGAAAAGGTCAAAGCTTTAATTGATATGAGACCTCAGAAACTAAAGGAGGTACAAAGCATCACCAGACGTGTAGCTACCTTAAACCGCTTCGTCTCTAAGGCAACCAACAAGTGCTTACCCTTCTTCAACATTCTCAAAGGTGGAAATAAGTTCCAATGGATAAAGGAATTTGAGAAAGCCTTCCAAGAGCTGAAGAAACACTTGGGACAGGCTTCCCTCCTCTCCAAACATAGGGTTAACGAGCCACTACAGTTATGTTTAACAATATCCACCGATGCTATCAGTTCGATTTTGATAAGAGAGGAGAATGATCACCAACTGCCCGTTTATTACGTGAACAAAGAATTTTTGGCAGCCGAAGCTCGCTATCTAGACATGGAGAAGCTAGCCTTCTCTTCAGAGATAGCCTCTCAAAATTTGAGACCATATTTCCAAGCTCATACTATTCAGGTGCTGATGAATATCCCTCTCAAACAAGCACTGTCGAAGCCCGACGCTTCAGGAAGGCTACTAAAATGGGCAGTGGAACTCATGAATTTGACATCATGTTTAAACTAAGAGCTGCCATCAAGGGACAGGCCTTTACAAATTTTGTGGCTGAATTCACTCTTATTCCAAAATGGAAAAATAGATTAAACTTGTTGAACCTCCAACATGGAGCCTTCTTGTAGACGGGTCGTCCTGAGAAATAGGATCAGGAGCAAGTGTGGTCCTTGTTAGTCCAAAAGGACATAAAATTACTTGTGATGTACAATTTGGATTCAAAGCAACCAATAATGCAACAGAATATAAAGTCGTCCTCATTGGCTTTAGACTAGCCAAAAAATGTAAGCGAAAAGGCACATTATCAGCAGCGATTCTCAGCTGGTAGTGAATAAGGTCCATGGCAATTTTTCAACCAGAGATAAGTTTATGGTTGCATACTTGAAATTGGTTATAGAACTCATCCCCTTTTTTGAAAGATTCGAGCTAGTACAATTTCCACACACAGAAAATGTTCATGCCGACGCCCTACCAAAATTATCAAGCAGTAAAGATTGTGAACTACTTACAGTTGTGCCCATAAAGCATCTTTCCAGACCCTCCACAGCTACGACGAACTGATAATGTGAGTCGAAGATACTCCCTTATAGATAAAGCCAATTATATAATTTCTCAAGGAGCGACACTAACCTCTAAAAAAGAGGAGGCCTAGAAGCTCAGAAGACGAGCTATTCACTTCATCTTCCAGGACAATGTGCTATACAAACGTGGGTTCTCGCTACCCTTACTCCGATGCATTTGGAGGAGAGCAAGCCAATTATGTGCTTCGAGAAATTCATGAAAGGTATGTGAAAACCACACAAGGGGATGGTCCTTGGCACATAAAGTATTGAGTCAAGGATATTATTGGCCCACCTTGAAAAAGGATGCACAACGGTTTGTCAGGAAATGTGATAAATACCAATGCTTTGCCACTATTCAGAGGCAACCTTCTAAAAAGCTAAATGTCATATCTAGCCCTTAACCATTTGCTAAGTGGAGAATCAGCCTTATAGGACCTCTTTCCAAATGGAGAGGAAATTCAAGTTTCGTAATTGTTACCATTGATTATTTTACCAAATGGGTAGAGGCCGAGCCACCTGCGAAGATCACTAAAGCCAACACTTCGAAATTCTTTTGGAAGAACATCATTTATAGGTTTGGGATCTCCCATTCAATTGTCTCAGACAATGGTCGATAGTTTGACAACAGGAAGGTTGGGAATTTATGTGAGAAACTGGGTATTAAAAAATATTTTTCCTTCCCACATCATCCCCAACCAAATGGGCAGGTAGAGGCCATCAACAAAACAACCAAATACACATTGAAAAGGAAGTTGGATGCTTCCAAAAGGGCCTGATCAATGAGCTACCTCAAGTCCTTTAGACAATCAGTACTACAAGCAGAACTGCTACCTGAAAAACTCCTTTCTCTATGGCCTACGGGGCCGAGGCTATGAGCCCAGTGGAAGTGGGTTTGCCATCTCCTCATCAAATTCATTTCAGTGAAATATCTAATGACAAGATATAGAGATATGAACTCAACCTTCTTGAAGAAATTAGGGATGAATATCATGTAAAATTGGCCATTTATCAACGGAAAATTACTGGATACTATAATGCAAAGGTAAAAAATGGGTCATTTCGTTTGAATGAGTTGGTGCTTCGAAAATTATTTTTGTTTTCTAAAGAACATGACTCAAGAACCCTTGGTCCCAACTGGGAAACCTTATTGTATTAAGGAAAAAGTCTGGTCAGGAACCTACAAAATTGAAAATATGGATGGAAAGGCACAGCCTCGTCCGTGGAATGTAGAACATCTATACAAGTATTATCAGTGATGATGTAAATATCTTGTATGAATAGTTTATGAGTCATTAAGAGTAATTTTTATCAAAGTGTTCATAAATTAAAAGTTTCTCCCAAGAGGCAAAAATCCTGGGGAGAAGCCTCTCCATAGACGAACCGTTCCTATATAGAGAAGCATGTACACCTTGATGAAATAGATGGATCCCAAATGGATCACCTCCAACTACAGAAGTGCTGCGCATGCCCTTAACCACAGAGGTCGTTAAGAAAGCCTCAGCATAGGCGAGTCACTCAACCCCATGCTCAGGAAACAAAGTTCACAATATAAAAATTAAAAATTAAATTTGCACAAGTTCATTAAAATAAAAAGTGCCTCCTATTGAGAAAGCTCAAAGGAAAACTCTCTTCATAGATGACCCGTACCTATGAAGTGATGCATGGGCACTTCGATGAGGAGTTAGGTCCCAAGAAGGACCACATATGCTCTCGTAAAGTGAGGCACGTGCCTTTAACAACAAAAGTTGTTAAGAAAGTCTCAGCTTGGGCCAACCACTCAACCCCATGCTTAGGAAAAAAAAACAAGCGAACTGCCTATACTTGTGCAAATTATAAACAAAGTTTTAAGATAAGGTTTGAAGTGTTAAAGAGCCTCAGTTCATAAACATTGATTTTAATTTATTTTTTAAGTTCAGAAACTTATTAAGGTGCATGACCTCATAACACTTGTACAAAATTACAAGTTTGATTCTGATTGATGAAGTCCACGATGCATGAGTTTGTTATTATAAGTCTGAGGTGGTTAACGGGCTTCAGTTTTATTCTATTATTAAAGTTTAATACGCATAAGTTTGATGTTATTGTGAATTCGATGATGTCTCAAGTTTGATGTTATTTGTCACTTTGAGTGTAACATTATTGCTGAAGTATGAATGGTTCAAATCATATTAATGAGTGCATCATCATACATTGAGCAGAAGTTGTAAATGCGGAAAAGTAAATAACACAAGTATTGAAAAAAAAAGTAAATAACACAAGTATTGAAAAAATTAACTTCATTCATTAAAAAGAATATTTACACTTGGTGGGTAAAAGCCATTTACATAGAAAAAGTACAAAAAAGAAAACAAAAGACCTAAGCTCTAAGCAAGTGGGGAAGGGGGAGCCACAAAATGGATTATAGCATTAGGAGCCACTTCTTCTATTGCCTTGTCGCTGCATCATCTTTAAGTTCAATCACTTGGCTTCCCTTTACTCGAATTTGAGGTTCAAGCTCCTCCTCTTCTTCAAGGAAAACCGATCTTAACTCTAAAGTGTCGATGCCTTGAATGTTCACCTCCAGCCCTTCTACCATGTTAGTGTAGGCATATCTCCACTAGTACTTTGCAAAGCTTTTGTATACCTTCGTCAAAAAGAAGTTGGAGAGGAATGCTTCTCAGCATCACTACCAACAGTCTGAGCCTCCTGCCTGGCAGTTTTCACCTCTTCAATCAGGCCAGCAACCTTGGAGTTCAACTCTCCCACCTGTCCCTTCAAAGAGTTCTCTTTATTAGCCTTTTCCAAAGCTTCAACTGCTAGCCGTTGATGGGCGTCGAATGTCTCCACTTGCTTCGTTAGCGAAGCCACCTCACTTTGAGATAGGTTGACCTCCTTCTTCAAGTTTTCAATTTCTGTTAAGGCATAAGCGAGCTTCACGGACTCATCTATCTGGTTCTTCTTTAGAGCCTCTGCCTCAGCTTTAGCCTTATTGGCGACCTCCTCAGCCTAGGAGCTTTATTCACAAATTCTCTATTTTTACATTGAAGGTTTTTAAAGAGGGTTTCAGCCTCTATGGCAACGTCGAAGGCCCTTTCTGCCTGGCTAACCAAGGTTTTAAAAATATCAACAACATCGCTGGTCTCCATGTAGGATTGCCACATTTCTGTCTAGTACTTGTGGAAGATTGCAATAGCAGTTTGGACTTCGAAAGGAAAAGGAAAAGAACCTCCGTGGCCAGCTCGTCAGTTCTCTTCTTCGTGGCGAGTTTTGATCATTGGGGCGCGAAAGTGGTGAAGTCATTTGTAGCTCTCGCCTTCTTTACAGGTTCCTGCCTCTGGAGCTCCATGGCAAGTAGCCTCTTCTATCCCACAGAGGTCGTATCTATTGATACTGTCAACAATTGTTTTCCAGCTGGGACGTTGGAACAAGGAGGGGAATCGTCATTAGAACCCTCCACCTCGGTGGTGGAAAACCTTTGCTTCATCTTGGGCTCCTCCGCAACCATCTTTTTTCCCTTATCTTTCAGGGAAGGCCACCCTCTTTTTAGTTTCCAGCCTCCCTATTGATCCTCTCAATTTGATACCTCACCTGCTTTGCTCCTGTAGATGAGGGCTTCATACCTTTACGATTGGAGGTGGAGGTGGTAGCAAGGATTGTGGCTATGTCAGGGATGGGATGCCTCCTCTTCTCAAAATTTTCTCCAAGATAAAACACAAGGTCAAACACAAATGAATGGGAAATTTTTAAATTGGAAGCTAAATATAAAAGGAATGAAGTTATACCCCACTTGGCCTTCAGATAAAACTCTTCAAAGAACCTTCTTGAAACTATCAGACGATCAAAATCTCACGAGGAGGAAGGTCGTCGATAGATGTCAGTGACAGTCTCCCAGTTGCTTTTAGTGAGGTTGAAGTGTTCAACCGAACCCTGTAAGATAACAATAAAATGTTAAGTATCATATTCAATTAGTTGAAACAAAAAAAGCCAAAAATATTACTCACTGGATTCGGAGTAGGAGGTTGGGACTTTGACATGGGGGACGGTATCACCCTCACACTTCTGGTACTTCCCATGGACCCAGAACCATGTCTCTTTCCATTCTTTGATGGAGGAGAGTAGGCCCAGGACGAAGGGGAAATGTGATCCCCACGTGCACAAGAAGTACCATCCCTTTGAATCCCCATTACCCAAAACCCGAGATTCAAAAACTGTTTGGAATATATGAAAGGGCATATCCTCACCCAGTGAGGCCTCTTTCCTGAGGAAGAAAGTCCCTACTATTTGGGCACAGGCGTTAGGGATGAGCTGGGCAGGGGCCAGCCTGTACAACCAAAGGACAGCCCGAAAAAAAGATGAATAGGCAAGCGTAGCCCAGCCTTTAAAAGGAACTCGTTGATAGCGACGCATCCCTATTTCAGATAGCAGGCTCACTCATCAGGAGAAGGAGAAAAGAGCTCTGTGTCATAGAGGATTTTATATTTTTCCCTAAGGTTAGCCATGTGGGGCAGGCTCACTCATCAGGAGAACGAGAGAAGAGCTCTATGTCATAGAGGATCCTATATATTTCCCTAAGGTTAGCCATGTGGGTCGGATCTACAGAGGATGGAATTTTAGCTGCCCACCAAGCCACCTCATTATTCTTCCTACCCTCTCCAAAAAAAAAGCACTCTGTCCAGCCTATATAGCCCTAACCAGGTCGATGGTATTACTGATTTGCACCCCCATGTCACCAGCTAGTTCACTCCGATCTACTTTACCCCCGTCAAAAGTTGAAGATGCCATTGATTAAAGATTTTTTAAAGTTAAAAATTCATAAAATACTTACGAGTTTAGTTAGAAGGTGGTGATGAAGAAACACCAGAAAAGTTGCATAGACACTGAGGAAAGCAAGAAGAAAGGAAAAAGAGCTTGAGAACAAAGAAGAGAAACTGGAAGATTCTTGAAAAAACTTAGAGAAAACTCGAAGTTTTGAAGAGTGTTAATGTTGAATTCGTGAAAAAGCAAAGTGATTTTTCCTATAATTGTTTGCCTTTTATAGGCAAAGCCTCTTAATCCCAGCCATTAGATGTCGATTCAGGTCATCTGACTGTTCATTCGAAGATTAAATTCGAGCTACTCAACACGTATGCCATTTCGTCTTCTATGGCCCAGATCAGAGCGTCTGCTTCACATGCTCTCACGCACTTGAAGCTCACAAATCATGTGGAGACTGCCATCATTACGTATTAAATGCAGCGACGGTTGCGTGTATGGAAAGTTGAACCACCTTAGCTGTCTTTTCTTGAAAACGTACCACGACAGTAAATCATTTAGGCACAATAATCAAAAATGCCTCGTGTTCCTCAACCATATTAAAATCAAGCTCTTCGAATTATCAATTCTAAGGCCCAGTAAGTGCGAGACCCACTTCACCTCTACCAGTTCATACAAAGCTCCGGATATGCAAAGGCACTTCGGACAAGAAGGCCTCGAAATTACTCTGCTTTGCTGACCCTTCCACGAATTGTTCCAGAAAATGAAACACCTCGTATACGACTTCGAAGAATGCTAGCAGGAGGTTTGCACAAGTCAGGTACATGTGAAATTCTAACTATAACATAAATGTTTATACTTAGACTTGGGGGACTATTGTGGTGTAGTGAAAACCACCCCCTACTAATTTTTTTATATTCAAGTTTGTGCATTACATAAATAATCATACCTAAACTTGGTGGACTATTGTTATGTCTCGCCATGAAGGCTCAAAGTCAAAGTACCACGTTGCAATCCACGTGGGCAAAGAGTCAATAAGGACCTACGTGGTCAAATACAAAGAAATTATCCAAATTACCGAAGCTCGTACCGAGACACTGTCTCAACGGATGAAGCACTATAACTTGGGCTGAAACACTGCCTAAAGAAACAAAGAAAGGAGCTTAAACTCTCAACTTAGAGGACCAATAGGAAAACCACTCCGAGGCTCTTAAATTATCCGAAGCTCATGAAGTCGACGTTGTTTCTTACAACATATTTGAGGATCTTTTAGAAGTGATTGATGTAATACTTGTAATAAAAAATGTCAGTATGTCAGCCTATTCTATAGGGCGGCTGACCCCTTATCAATGTATTAATTGTATGAATATACAGTATGTGAAGCCTCAACTAAGGAGATGAGGCCATATGGTTTTGATCCAACAGACACCACTTAGGCTAAGGTAGTATAAATTGGTTCTCTTTGTAACTTAGAAGGGATTTAAATTTTAGATTCTTATTCTCACATCTTGAACTCTTGAATATTGAATGAGCAAGAAATACTTACAAATACTTTTTGTGAACATTTTCATCTTTCACTATACACTCTTGGTCGATCAATATCTTAATACGCAATCTTACAATTTTTATACATATTTATTTTCTATCCTTCCATATATTCTAGCAAAATCTTCGGATAGTGACTTTGGTTCTTGATCGATGATCGTTGTTAGTGCAACCCTCCTTCTCTAACCCGTCGAAGCTCAAACAGCTTTGTCTCTTGCCGTAAAGTATCTCTTGCATTCACGTCTGCCTGCTTTCTCACCGTTTCTCCGATAGAAACGTGCCAGAACTTGTTTGGCTTGGTAAAACTAGGCCTGGCATCTGTTGGCTCATTGTTGGAGTCAATAAAGTCCTCTCAAACATATGATGAAAGTATTATATAATTTTAAATTCATTGATATATTGTTGAGTTCTACATGTCAAAGGTAATATATCGCATTCTTAGATGCTAGATAACAGAATTAAAGTGATTGTTGGAGTTTTGGAGAAGCAAAATACAATTGTATAAAGGCTGGCTGTGGAGCCACTAAAGTGGAAATTCATTTTTAGGACATATTCATCCATGCAAAGGATAATTCATTTTCTTGGACGTCATGTCATATTTTAAAATGCCCCCATTACCATGTTTTTAGTTCAAGTGTTCTAAATTCTCTTAGGTGCATTTCATTGCGAATATGAAATTTACATGGGAAAAATATAAATTCTCTTGGTTGATTTCAAACGACATACACTTTTCACTTTAATAATTTATCTCTTGTATCTTTACTATCAAAATATTGAAACATGAAAATTACTAAACCAAAATTCATAGTGTTATCATGAAAACAAGAATTGGATTTTAAGGTTCGCTTTATTTAGCACTCGACTGAACAAGAAATTTAAGTGTGGCAAAAAAAAATTGAGTTTTCTTTTTTGTTAGTCTTGATAGTTGTTATCTTGAATGTGGCTAATTGAATGTTAATTTTGTACTCCCTCCATCACATAAAAATATACTTGTTTCTATTTTCATATAAATTAAGAAAATATAATTAATATAGTTGAAAATATTAATTTTTCTTACATTTTTTTTCTAATATATCCTTACATTAAATAATGGTTTAATAGGAGTAGTTCATATTTATTAATAACAAGACATGTTAAATAGGGACATATTGGAAAATTATAACTCTCAACATCGTAAGTAGCCAATAATTTGGGATAGACATAAAAAAGGAAAGTAAGCTTATCTTTGTGTGACTGGTGTTGGAATTTTTTATGTTAGGTTTCTAGTTGTTACAATTATTTAATCAGGAGACTTCTTTTTTTTTAGGGCTAATAATTCTAAATGAAGAATTCACTACTAGAAAATGTATACTCAATATATCAAATTAATAAATTCAAATTCATTATACATATTGTAAGAATTCGCAACATTCTTTAACATGAATTTCGGGTCATGAAACTTACTTAAAATGATGAATTCCAAGATCTTTGGATGGTTGAATCACATTGCATTCCAAAACTCCAAAATCTATATTTCTTGTTCTCCGATGGTCCCAATCCCGATCACAATGGAAAGGGATTATTTTCCACAATCTAAATGACAATTTTTGTGAGATTTCATGTTGAAAATATGGTTCTAAGGACTTTTCAATTTTTGTGTAAATTTCCATACGAATTTTTCCTTCATTTTTCATACCATCATTTTCCCTCTTTTTCCAATGCATGATCATTGGAGGTTGTATGGGAGTTAAGGGTGGTTATATAGAGTTGCATGTTTGAACTTCAAATTCAAACCACTCCATCCAACCCTTTTAATAACTTGTGGGTCGGGTTATCCCACATGGACGACCCATGATCCATATTTTTGTAACATCTCACACTCGCACATGACGGGCTTGATTTGAACCATAAGGAACAATGGATGTCACGTATTAGATCTTTCTCAAGATCTATCTTACAAAAAATTCATACGACAAATAGATCGTGCGACCAGCGAGTAATATTAGAGCTCACACTACCATAAACCTGTTAGGGATATATATAGTAGCTCTGCTAGAGGAACATTACATCTCGCTATACCCCAAACTTATTTTTCAACATTGATTCAAGTATTTTCGATCCCTCGAATATTTATGGAACATATTTGAATCCCACATCATATTATTGCATTCACAATTGTGTTCTATACCGTAAATAATTAAACACAATTGTCCGGCCAGTGAATACAAATATAAATGTTAGTTAAAATAGTTTTCTTTTCCTACTTGAATCCTTCAACTTTAAATCGGCTGTTTTCCTAGACATGTCCCATCAAACCGAATCAATAATAGTTATTGGTAACATGATAAAGTAGCAACACATAAATAAAATCTTAAGAAACAGTCAAAAGTCATAAGGGTATATATGAGGTTATATAGACCTCAAGGTCTCATACAATGAGGAAGCAAGGATCCACTCACTCATTTACCCATTATTGGTTGTAAAAGCACACGTGGTATGAAACACGCGCTACGATGTTTTCTCCCATTCCTAGGGTGTATGTCATATCTTTTTCTAAACAAATAACACCGTAGAGATCCTAGTTCAGGTATTCCTCGATACCTGACTTGAATTCTTATTATATTCATTCCAACAGGCAATTCAAATCGAGAACTCGATCTAGCTACTAAACAGGTTTAATGGATAACAAAATCCATTTCGATTACTTGTTGTAATCTCATCTTGATATCTTATCAAGGCGACGAATCACGTACACAATATGATCACTTTGTATCATCTCAGCACACCCCAAAGTATCTGATGTGATTGTTCATATGATTGAACCAATCTCAACCTATTTGACATACTTTATATGTGCATGCAAAATATTATCTCGTAATCTCAACAATAGATTACGCATAAACTCAAAATTGTTCATCTATGGGCACATAAAAATCAATCAAGAGTTTTCTGATACACTAATTATCATATTCTACATAATTTTAGAAATTCGACATTACCGACAAGTACATCTCTAAACAACTTTAAAGTATGATGATTACAGACCATCATTTACGTAGATATATTACAAAGACACTTTCTTTGCTAATGGCTCTCACAGAAACACTATAGTGTTTGGTTCCATCATGATATTTGAGATCCTCATCATATGAGATAATTGCATAGCTATCATGGATCTCATATTCACAACTAGTATCATTGGATACCCAATACATCTATACCAAACAATTTCTTCAGCTGTCAAGTTATATACTACGAGATATGCTTCTTGCTACTCTATGTAGTAAGATTGCACAAGTCTAATAACTATTTGTGCTCGACTAACTCTCATCCTTAGTCAATATTTGGATATATATTTCAATCACAAGTTATTTATTCTACAACAAATAGAATAACTGACAGCAACAGTCTTTGAGTATCACAATATCGTTTCTAAGGACAACATCAATACCTTCTGACTAGATCCATGGCATCACAAATATTAGGACAAATATACATTATAGCATACTTGTAACTCCTAATCGTACTAGATATGGTTCTCTGAATATTTTTTTGTGCACTTATGGAGTCTTTGGACATACATGAAGACTCATATGGTTACCTTCCGACATAGAAACATCAACAATGTAGCAAATTCCACAGTTAAACAATATTTTAGAATCTTTATGGTATGTAACTCTTGTGACAGAGAAACAAAACTAGAATAATCCTTTTAACACGAAATATACAATTTGTTAAACCCATGTCATTCGTCTTAAAAACTAAGGACGGTCATTTCATAATGGTCTCAATACACGTATTCTCATGCTTAGCCATTATAGTGTCATCAAAACATTAATATCAAAATCAAAATTAGAATTACAACCTACCGTCATACTTTTACATAAATACAGTAAATTTCATCCACATGATGAAATTTTGTACGAGATTTAAACCCTGTTAAAACTAAGGTACAAGTGTTAAAATGACTGTAATAGGCTACAAGTATAACTATAGAGTTACCAAAATATTATAAAAGCCTTCAACATGAAACCTACAAATCGATTTATGTAGATCTCTTCAATCAATTCTCAATTGAGAATGAAAATACAGTCTATAATTCTATTTGGTGTAATCTACACTTAAACACACTATCATAGCTAGCATTAGCATATAGAAGTGAATCTCACTGCTAAGAAAAAGCTTATCAAACTCGATATATTCATATTGAGTATAACATTTCCTAAGAAATGAGCTCTATCTATCATAAACTCATTAGTCTTCTACTTAGTTTTTAAAAATCCGAATGTTCTCAATAAACATAATGTCCAATTAGAACTTCCACCACATCTCAAATTAGATTGGAATTATGTACTCCATATAACTTCCATCACTTTCCTCAAATTTCTCCAGTGGTTTTCTAAACCATGAATCATTGAAATTGAATAGCATTTACCTCTCCACTTAGAACTAAGAACAATTGAAATTGGATAGTTCTTTGATAGCTTCCACTCAAATAGATAGCTCCCACTTGAAAATAGATTATTCACACTTGAATCTGAAGTTTAAATCAACTCTTACGTATCCAAAAAACTGATTCATCTATATACATAATATCAATTTCAATAATATTCTCCAAAATTCTCTCTCTTACTAAGAAAGAATGCCAAATGTCACATATTGTGACCTAATATCCATTCAAAATCTCACTTAAGTACCTTTTTGTACTATTATATATATCTCATTTATTCATCTCGTTCTTAATAGGCTCAGGTTCCCAAACTCATTATCAAGAACTTACATAATCGATTATGAGTTTAAAATAACCCATATTTGGTTGTCCTCATGTCCAAAGCTTACACAATTCTGAAGGTATTAATCTAGAGAGAACTCCGTTAACTAATACATTGTAGTTAACCAACACTCTTTCCAAAAGTAAATACTTAAATTGGACTACATATCTCAAACATCATCATATTCAGTAATATTACATCCTTCTACCCAATGCACCATATAAATATTGGTGATTAAGGAATAGTCAATCAATTAAGAATCTATTTCATTACATAGATCACTGATATTTCGTGATAAAGATTCACGCTATTAAATAGTTCTCAAAGTCTTCACTTCCATAATTTGATTTTCTACTCCACTTCAGAAAAGTCTAAATCAATACAATATTTCAACTTAAGAAAATCAGAGACACAATTGAAATGCGTAAATCCATCTACAAATGTAAAGAAAATATAAAAATCTATCTCTATCTCTCAAGAAATTCGAATGGATTTACTCAATGGAAGTTTAGCTCTTACAACTTTGAATGATTTTCTCAACTCAAAACCTCAAACAATTGCACAAATATCCAGAATCATAATTAAACATCACTACTGTGAGTATGAACAGAACTACCACATATAAGGTTAAGTTAGAGACCATCTTTAGAAGAACAACCAAGATTAAGTTTAGTGGAGTTTTGGATACTATCTTAATATCAAATAGGAGATCAGTTTCTCCACTTTGCAACACTAAGTTGTCGTATCAGTCATATAAACTTCAACTCCATCTTCATCATTTGTAAATATCAAGTTAAAGACTCGACAATAGTATAAGATACTTCTTGATCTCATATAAAGTGGGTTTCTAACATTTGAATCTACTATCCACACAAGATAAGATCTAATATGCATAGTATAGACACGTAAACAACACTAAGAGGAATATATTCAAGTGCAATATCATTTAACTTAACCACTTTCGAGCTAAGAGATTCAAACCGTATAGTTGAAGCACTTGAACCTTTATAACATTGATCATCTACCAAATCCACTTTCATTCACTTACTATCTGGTATGTTCTTCTTGGTCCCTTTTCTAGTTTCTCCATCTATCCCGCATTTGTTTTAACTTATTTAATGCTTAAGATCCGAGTCTTATACAAACTAGAACATTGCTACACAAGTGTATCCTCGAGACTTAGCAACATCAAGTAGCATGTCTTTTAACTCACATAACGGATAGTTTCAATAGAAAAAATTGACACTTCAATTTGTAAGCCACATTGACATTCAAAATTTTCATCTATTAAAAAGAGACTAGTTTGAACTTACTACTCATCTAAAAAATAATGTGACTAACAAAAACTGTCAACTTTATGCTAACCATTTTAGCTAAGTAACATTCGAGAAAAAGATCACAAAACTTAACAATTCAAATGTTCAAGTACAAGAATATTCTTTTCTCGTACTTAACAAAGTTCTGATCTTTATTCTCTAGAGTAGTATGACTTACATAAGGTCTTATATTGCGTGGTTGATGCTCTCTAAACATCACTTCCTTCAAGTACACTCAAAATCTTATCATGCCAAATGTTATTGCATTTAGCTTATCACCTTTATTAAGGTTAACTACTATAGATTTTGAAACCATGATCTATCATTTTTTAGAGACATTTTATTCTCAAGCAATGCCCATTTATGCACATTCAATTTTGCATAATACAAATTGACGTCTACGATAGTTCAACGTTAGGTACAGAATAGAAAGTTCACTATTTTCTCAATCATTGTCCGCAATCCTATTGTTTCACTATCATAAACTTAATTTCATAATGCAAAATTTCATTGGTTCTAAGTGAGAATTATATTAATTCTTCTAACTTGAGAACTCACATTCAGTTGGTAAATCAAATAGTTCTAGGTAATATTTTCTCTAAATCTTCCAATCATCGAACTATCACTCAACTGACAATTAATAGGTCTAAGTAAGAATCTCACTAATTCTACTGACCTTAGCATTTATAACAATACACGAATTAACGGATCTCATGTATTCAATTAGATAATTTCATAATATGAAATAAAAGCATAAATATGCACGTTTATCCAATTATGACATGTATCATGATATAACAAATTAATTCTTCTAGATGATAACTTCAATTATAATCCAAAAATAAAATTAACATCATTTAAGTTTTATTTTACAAATTCTCTATCTCATTTAAATCTTTGTTGCAACACAGCCCAAATAAATGGGAAGTGACATCAAAATTCTCATATTATGCTTATCACCAAAAGCTTATGTTTCAAAATATTCACGTGTTCCACATTAGGTCATGTTCCAGATCCATTTACTTATATCGATAAGCATAGAACATTTTAACAAATTCTATAACACATGATTTTCTAGCATTCCCTCTAAAGATACTAAAAGTGTACATATATTCAACCATATCTGATCGAGCACAAAATTGAAAAATAAGTCATAATAGATCACATAACCTAATCAAGACCCACACAACTAATGAACGTGTATAAAACGTGGTATTTTAAATACTTTTGGAGTAATTTTCACTTCAAAAAAAACTAACTCTCACTAGGAAAATACCACTAAACAAATATTCTTAATTTTTGTAAAATTTTCAGATTTAATTAAGTCCAAAAAGATATTTTAATACTTTTTTTATAATTTATTTCAATAATAAAATAAAATTAATTCATTTTCTGAAAATTAATTTTAATTACACATAAAAATCAAGAATATTACTAGGATCCAGTTGCAATTTTTATTGGAATAATCAACTTTCAAAAAATAATTTTGGGTTTCCAAATTGCATTTGGAATAATGAACATTCAAAAATGTGGGGACCAACATGCAATTTTTTAAATTGCATTTGGAATATATTAAGGGACCACTATGCAATGCTCTCAAAATTGAATTTGGAATCATTCACCTCTACGGCAACAGTTCAGGTTTCTGCCTTTTTTTCGTAGGTTAGCAATTCATCGTCAAAGAAAAATTGTAATTTTTTTTTTAGATTTCTATCAAAATTTCTGAAGGCCATAACTTTTTCAATTCAAGGCCAAAAATTATGTTCTTTATACCATTGGAAAGGTATCGAGAAGATCTATAAAACCATACCAAATGGTTATCATGAAACACAATGTAAAAGAAGTTATCATATGATTAAGTTTCAGGTTTTACCGATTTTAATGCAAAAAATCATATTTTCATCCAAAACTTCAAATCCTCATAGCTTTTTCATTTTAAGTCCAAAATTTGAGTTCTTTATGGTTGGAAAGCTAATAAGAAGACATTTCTAACCATATTAATCTTACTGCATAAAGATGAACGAGCAAATGGCAGTAAATATTTAAAGTTTCTACAATTTTATCTAGGTTTCGTTTTTCTCCATAATTATAAATTCAAAAATTTCCAAACTTTGCAGATATGATCAACATCATATAAGGAATA
>CAIGRB010158157.1:0-11312 GCA_903798255.1 Fraxinus quadrangulata
AAATGCTTCACCGCGTGAGATAAAAGTGCTCAAGTATCTACGAGTGGAACAAAGATGGCTGCGCTAACAACAATCACCAATCGAATACCGAAGTAAACCAATAAAAAGATCAAACTAATGATATGTATAGAATTTGTAAGATCATTTGTATTATCAAAGATCAAAGGTTTAAGAGTCTAAAGTCCAAGAATCCAACCATTTTCCAGTTACAATGAGGGCCTATTTATAGTGTTTCGACTGACGTGGTGTCCGTTGGATCAAAACCACGTGCTCTCATCTCCTTGATCGAGACTTTACATCACTGTCTATCATACAATAAATATATTACCAATGGTCAGCAGCCCTATACAATATGTTGACACACCTGACATTCTTTATTACAAACGTTGCATCAATCATTTCTAAAGATTGTCTAAAAATCTTGTAAGAGACAACTTCTCCTTCATGAGCTTCAGGTTAATTAAGCGCCTCGGGGGAAGGTCCTCCGCATAAAGAGCTTCGGCTTCTTCCATTTCTCTATGTAGCACTTCGAATTCATGCACTTCAACCGTTCAGGCAGTGCTTCGGTTAAAGAGCTTCAACCATTCATATGATTTCTTCATCTTTGACTATTGGATCTTTGTTGACTTTTCTGTCCACGTAGTTTGCTACGTGGCACTTTGACTTGAGCCTATGTGACGAGGCGTAATAATACTTGTGAGTGATTTTGTCTAATGAAATTCATTTGTTGAGGTAAAGCGTTCAAACTTATAAAACAATTTGAAAATTACCTATTTTATCAATCTCTCCATATACATAGCCAAAAACATCACCTACTTAGTCACTAGGTCGACAAAAGATTGGCTTAGAGCTGTCGTTATATTTCATGCTGCTAAATGTGCTCGTAATGCCTTTGTGTTCGAACTTTTTGCAATTGAACTTTATTGGTAGACTAACGAAGATGTCGCTCCCTCTATTGCTTATTTTTGGGGACTACCTAAAACACTAGTCAGCCGGTTCTCAATTTCATCCCAACAATTTGGTTGCACTTTGACGTTGTGGCTCGTGAAGTGATTGACAATTCCCTATTTAGGGGAGACTTCATCCCAGCTGTCAAATAAACCCATATTCAAAACAGGAGGAACCACCTCTGAATTTTTACAATTATCACATCTATCGCTACATTTTTTGATAATTTCAAATTTGCCTCTTAAGTTTTTCAAATTATGATAGTTTGTCCCTAAATTTCCAGAATCTTGCAATTTAGTCTCTAGTCTTGTCCTTTGATGTAAATCAGTCCCTATACTATCTATGCATTGTAGATTGGCCCTAGTGTTTTCTATTTTTTTACAAATTGGAGACTAAAGTTTCCTGATTGTTCAAATCAACCCGTGTTGCATGTTTGCTCATGTTGGTCTTGGAAGTTACAAATTGGTTCATTAAATTCCATTGTTGCTCTAGTCGGTTCCCAAGGTTCCAATAGTCTACAAATTAGTCCCTAATCTTTCTGACTTGTCCAATTGCTTCACTTAAGTTTCAAATTTTGGCAATTCTATCCTAAATTCATTAGATTTCTGGATACCGAGATTTGGTCTCTAGAGGTATTAATTCAAAGGTGGTGACATTGTAATTTGTGCCCCATAATTGTGCTCCATAATATTAATTCAAAGGCAGTGACATTTTCATATAATATCATAAAATTTTGACAATCCAATAAAGGTTCATTTATTTTTCCTATGATTGTGCCATATAAAAGGAGATTCCACTTTGAGCTAGAAAATGTTTTATCTTAAAGTCGTGTAATGTCGAAAGTACCCACATAAGGGAGTTGCTACACGACTTTGGGACAACATTCTTGACGTGACATTCTAAGATTTACTTTCTAATTCTCTTCTTATATTTATGTCATTTTAATTTGTTATATTCATAATCTACATGCAAATCACTTATTTTTCGCAACGGCGTGTATAGCGAATGGGAGCATGGGCACTTGAGAGGCTGGTGAACATTTTCTTGGCTGATATCTTTTGGCTGGCAGACTATGGAGTCATAAAGGTAGCCCTGACTCAATTTTGCAAACTCTAGAGAGAAAAATGTTAGCCCTACCGCACAAAAATTAATTCGAAACTCCACTTAATACAAATAAACAATATGTTCTCTCACTAAACCCCACTTCACTTGTCTCATGCAGAGGAAGCTATGTTTGTGAAAATATGCAACTTAAGGTTAAGGATCGTTAGACGAAACTCATCCAGAAACCGGCTAGTTGACCAAATATGCAAACCTTGATCTTTAGTTGATCATTTTTTTAAAAGGGCAAAATAGTATTTTCGAATTTAGTTAATTATAATAATTGAAAAAAAAAATACAAAAATAGGAACTCATTCATTACAAGCTCTACCCTTGCCACCCCTAAAACAAGTCAACATGACTGTCCTTGCCAGATTGATTTCAAGCCATTTCCATTTCTTTTTTTTTTTAATTATTAATTGTTTCTCTTTTAAAATTCTAATTTATTGCTTATTAATAGACATTTTTGCTCTTCCTAAAATGGTTTGGTTATTTAAAGGTCCTTATTCCGTATTTTCACAAACATTTAGGAAGGTGTTGCAAATAATAGAAGTTTGGGATCCTTTTAAACCTTTTTGAAACATTTGGGACCCCGATGCAATTTACCCTTCAAACTTTGCCAAACCTACAATCCCCCCTCAAACAGAATTCTGCTGAATTGCTGAAATCGTGGACGAAAAGAAAGGGTTGCAAAATTACCACATGTACGGTGAGATTACCGGCATCTGGCTTTTTGCAAAATTTGGGTAGATACTTGCAAACGCATAAGAATTATGCTAAGTGTACATTTCATGTTTGATATTTTGTATAAATTTAGAAAATTTTGGACGTAAAAGTGTGTTGTTTTTAAAAATTGTTCAATCGTGTATAAAAAATTGATATAATTCAAAAAAAATGATGTAAAACAATATGTATTGAACGCATTATTATGTTATCAAATTCTACAATCTCTCTATAGGATACCAAAGCTTTCTCTCTAGATAATTTTCTATAGCTAGGTTTTTATCGTTCGGTGATGATGATTAATACATAATAAATTTTAAATTAATTAAACAAAATTATTGTAGAATAAGTTAGATAGTTGCTGAAGTTTTTAAACATATGATGCACATCTTAGTTTTCCTCCGAAGATTATCACTGAATTTATTTGCCATAGTATTATGGTGATGATTGTTGCTATATCTTTTTTTGGAGTGTGATGATGATTGTAAATGTACTTGATAATATGAGTTAGAAAAACTGAAGAAATGAAGTGCAGAATTCTTTATATCGTTAATCATCAGAGGATACACGAATTTATACAAGTGTTTGGTAGCTAAGAAAGTTCTAGAACTGAGCTAATAACAAAGACTAACTAATTACACCAACTGGCTAACAACCTTCAGTTGCATTCCTGAAAATAAGGAAGTGTAGTGCTACACCAGGTAGCTGATTCCATCCGTTTATGCTATATGCTGAATTCCAACACCCCTCCTTATGGTGGAGTGTGCTCCAGCACTCCAAGCTTGTCCCTAAGTAGTTGAAACCTTAGTGTGAAACAGGTTTAGTCAGTAAGTCTGATGTTTGGTCTGAAGTGGGAATGTAACCCTCTAGCACTTTATATCTCACAAAGTGAGCATCCAATTCTATATATTTTGTGCAAGCATGGTATACAGGATTTGAGGCCAAGGCATTTGCACTTAGGCTATCACACTAGATAACTGGAATTGATTGCCGTGGAATTCCCAACTCTTCAAACAAAGATTGAATCCATGTTATTTCTGTAGCACAGTGAGCTAAAACTCTGTATTCAGCTTCTGTACTTGACCTGGCAACCACATGCTGTTTCTTAGAGCACCATGACACTAAATTGTCTCCAATGTACACATAGTATCCAGCTGTTGAACGTCTGTCATCTAGGCAAGAGGCCCAGTCAGAATCAGTGAAGGCTGTGATGTGAAGACTATCATTATTTTGTATAGATAGTCCATAATTTAAGGTGCCTTTCAAATACCCGAATACCTTCTTAAGTACCTTCCAATGCGTGTCAGTTGGTGCTTGAAGAAACCAACTTAATCTATTCATAGAGTAGGTTAAGTCTGGCCTAGTATGAATCAGATATTGGAGGCCTCCTATGGCACTTCTGTATAGGGTATGATCATCCATTGTTTGTCATTTATCCTTGGAGATTAGTTTTCCTGCGGCCATAGGTGTTAGGCTAGGTTTCAAACTCTTATAACCAAATCTCCTTAGCAGTTCCATTGCATATCTAGTTTGCTTCAAGTGTATCCCAGCTACATCTCTATGAACTTCAATTCCCAAGAACTGGCTTAGTTTTCCCATGTCTTTAAGGGCAAAGGTGAGGTTCAACTTGTCAATGAACTCTTGTAGTTGCTGACCATTGTTGTCTGTTATAAGTACATCATCTACATATATCAAGGCAAATAAAATGTCAGTTTCCTTTGCCAGAAAAAACAGGGAGTTGTCTGCCGTAGATTGTCTGAAGTTCCACTTCAACAAGGTGTGTTTCAACTTATCATGCCAAGCTCTTGGGTCTTATCTTAAGCCATTTAGGGCCTTTTTTAGCTTGCATACATAACAAATATGTTTTTCATCAATAAAGCCCTGTGGTTGGTCCATGTAAACTACCTTATTCAAAATGTCATTAAGGAATGCATTGCTTATATCTACCTGTCTGATCTGCCAATCTTTAGACACAGCAAATGTTAGAACGATCTTAGGGTTGAAGCCTTAACAACAGGGTTGAATGTCTAACTAAAATCAATACCAGGAGTTTGGAGAATAGCAATAAGCATGGCCTTGTGCCTTGCTAATTTCCCATTTGTGTCATATTTTAGTTTAAATACCCACTTGTTCCCAATGATTTTCATTCCAGTGGAACCAGTGTCCATGTCTAATTTTTCATAAGTGCATTATATTCTTCTTGCATAGCACATTTCTAGCAGTTGCTTGACAGCGCTTCATCTGCATTAACTGGGTCAGTTACTGTCATTTCATCAACTGCTAGGCTTGTATAGATTTTTGGCTCGAAGATTCTAGCATTGCTTCTAGTAATCATCTGATGTCCAATGTTCTGAGATATATTTCTATCTTGTAAATTTGTTTCTCCTGCTGCATTCTGAGTGTCAACTCCAATCTCCTGAACTTCTGATGTTTCATTACCTATCACTAGTTCCTGATTCACCTCATTACTATGATTTTCCATCACCACATCTTCTCCAACCTCAGCTCTTACTTCTTCATTAGTGAGGTCTGCTGCAGGAGAATCTTCAGGTTGTGTTTTAGAAGCAGCAGTTGCATTTTGAGGGATGAGGTCAATGAAGGAAAGATAGTTCATTGTAGTATCATAGGTTTGATTTTAAACTTGTTTATTTAGAAAACCTGACTTGAATGGGAAATCCAGCTCATTAAAAACATTTCTAGAGATGTAAATTCTATCACTTGGGTTTAGACACTTATAGCCTTTGTGAAAGTCACCATAGCCACGGTAATCACACTTTTGGGAGTGAAAGTTGAACTTGTGTTTCTGATAAGGTCTAAGGCATGGAAAACAAGCACATCCAAAGGTTCTAAGCTGCTTATAATCAAAGATTTTGTTGAATAGAGTTTGGTAGGGTGAACTATGGTGCATAACAGATGTAGGCAGCCTATTAATAAAGTAGGTAGCAGTTTTAAAAGACTTTCACCAATAATAAAGGTGCATTTGAGCCTGAGCTAGAAGGCATAACCCCGTTTCAGTGATGTGTCTATGCTCGTGTTCTGCTATGCCATTTTGTACAGAAGTGTAAGGACAGAAGTGCCTAAGTTCAATACCAAACTCCAATGCTATTTTGTTAAAGTTCCTAAATTCACCACCCCAATTAGATTGCAGGGCTTTGATCTTCCTATCTAACTTGTTTTCTATCAGATTTTTGAACTGGATAAAGATGGTTAGAGCTTTTGACTTGTGTTTCATTGGGTAGATCCATGTAAACCTACTATGGTCATCAATAAAGATTGTGTAGTATCTATACCTTGTGGTAGAATTTAAGGGGTCTGGTCCCCAAACATCAGTGTGGAACAGTTCCAAAGGATTTGAAGCATGTGAAAGTGAAGTGTTAAATGGAAGGGCATGTGATTTACCAGACTTAGAGGATTCACAAAAGGTAGAAATTTCATTATCTTTAACAATTTTATTACAAGACTTTAGAACTTAACTCATAACATAGTTCGAAGGGTGTCTTAATCTTTCATGCCAAAGATCAAATTCAGACTCTGAAACTTGTTTAATTGAAGGCAGCTGATCATCACCAGAATTGGCTGTAAAGCAGTGATACTTATTTTGGTGGTTTGACTCGAAAAATGTGCTTTCTGATTTGAAGTTGGGCAACTGCAGCTAGTACAATCCATTATTAAGTACTCCTTGCAGCAAGATCCTTTTCGTTTGGAGATCCTTGACAACACAATAATTAGAATAGAACTCCATAAATACAACATTGTCATCACAGAGTTGCAAAACACTAAGTAAGTTTCTTTTGATTGAGGGAACATGCAATATTTTGTTTAGGTCAAGTGGCTTATTACTTATTGTACAGATTTTTCCATTTCCAACATGCATAATATGTAGTTTATCTCCATTACCAACAAGTAATTTTTCATTACCTTCATATCTTTACACAGAATTCATGTTACCTTTGTCTGCTGTCACATGGTTACTCGCACCAGAATAAAAAAACCATGCTAGATCATCAAGAATTTTAGGCGTTGCTGTATAGGCTGATGGTGTTGAGTTGAAATTCTCTTGCTCAAAGTTAGTTGGTTCGCTCCCCATATACCTTTCATCATACCTGTTGTAACACCAGCTTGCTAAATGATTGCTTAGCCCATAAATTTGGCATGGCCCCTTTGGTTTCATTTTGTTTGCTGGTTATAATTCTCCATCTACCGCTTGTTCTACCTCTGTAGTTAGGTGATCTCCCACTGCTAATTCCTCTAAAGCCTCTACCAAACCCTGGACAAGTTCGATGTGCTAACTGGACACTCGATTGATTGACATTGAGTAATGTAAAACAATTCTTAACCTGATTCAGGTGCTCAAGTTGACTCTCAAAGGTCATTAACACTGAGGATAGCTCATACCAGGTTATAGTCTCTCTGCTATTTATCTGTACCACAATGGGTGTGTACTCCTCATCTAGGCCTGATAGGACCTGTGTAATCAGATCATTTTGATCAATGATTTTCCCAACTATCTCCAAATTGTCTGCTAATTGTTTAATGGTGGTTAAATATTGATCCATTGTCATGGATCATTTTCTGGTTCTCTGCAATTCACTGATAAGAAACATCACACGTGATTTGTTTAGTATGCCAAAAAATTCCTCAACTGCTATCCAGAGTTTGTTTGAATTTGTGTAGCCCGTAACTTTCATAGCTACCTCTGGAGTCATGGAAGAATACAGCTAGCCCATAAGGAGTTGATCAGCTGAAGTCCATCTAACAAACTTAGGATTTTGAGTCATCTCAATAGCTTCTCCCTGGCCTACGGTTGTTTGGGTGGCTAGGAACTCTAGTGGACACTCCTTTGTCCCTAGCAGGTATCCTTCAAGGTTATGCCCTTTGATTATGGGCATTACCATGTTCTTCCATAGCAGGAAGTTGTTCTTGTCGAGCTTGACTGCAGGTATTCGTGTAATATTCATCCCAAATGACAAGTTCTGGCTAGCAGCTGCTTGAGCTATTGTTGCAGTGTTGAATTCAGACTAATTGTCGGATGTGGTGCTGAAATAAAGTGCAGAATTCTTTATATCGTTAATCATCAGAGGGTACACGAATTTATACAAGTGTTTGGTAGCTAAGAAAGTTCTAGAATTGAGCTAATAACAACGACTAACTAATTACACCAACTGGCTAACAACCTTCAGTTGCATTCCTAAAAATAAGGAAGTGTAATGCTACACTAGGTAGCTGATTCCATCTGTTTATGTTATATGCTGAATTCCAACAATATGGATATTAATCAAAGAGTTGTGTTGTGTGTACAGGATGGGGATACTTCAAGAAAGATTGGATTTTTTTGACAATTTTTTATTACCATGGGTCCCACACGGGGCCCATCCATGTGAGTGTGTGTAAAACTCCTGTGAAACTTATTTATGTACATATGGCTTTGCTTAATCAAATGATGCTTGATGACGAATATGATCTGTTATGTTCGTTATGGAAGGTGGTGTCCTAAAGGCAAATAAGTCATGAAAATTTTATATTGAGGAAACATGAATGGATGCCTATGTGTAGGCTCCACTAGGACTATATTGTGGACGAAATTGGAAATGTGACAAGCCATGCACCTTCAAGCGCAATCTCAGATCTATCTAGTTCTTTCTTTTTTAAAGACTTGGGCTCGAAATGGTTCTCCATCGCTGCGAGAAGATGACAAAGATGGCCATTATAAGTTTGAGCTTAAGAAAACTTAACTTCTCATTGTAACTGCCTTTTAATATCATCAAAACAATTTTTAGTAGTTGTTTTTCGTCTTTTTGTAGCTTGTGTTGATGGTTTTCTTCTATATACAGGCTTTCTTCTTGGCTTTTCTAAATTGTTGCGGTAGTTGAATGTGTTTATTCCTTGCAGTTGTGTACCAATAAGGAACTGGTTTGACTATCGTAACCATATTTGTATTGTAAGTATGGTCGATTTGGTGGATTAATTTTCCCAACTTAAACAAATGTTTTGGACTTGAGATTGTGAATGAATTCCAATGGTTTTAACAGGTCTTTGAGAAGCTTGGGCCAAGCTGATATGAGTTCCTACGCAAAAACAATTATCGCTCATTTCCTATTGATCTAGTTCGTGAGATTGGCAGACAACTTTTGGTATGTGTACGACATGTGTAATTAGTTTTCTTCATCCATCTTACATGTTTTAGATTTGAAATTTCTATATAATGTAGAGTTGTAAAATTGAAAGAACATTCAATTGACTTGTGTTGGTTACTTCTAATAATATGACATATATTATATATTCCTCATTTTCTCGTTGCGTTGTAATTTGAATGTTTCCAATATGCAGTTATGCATGATTTGCGCCTCATCCATACTGACTTGAAGCCTGAGAATATGCTTCTAGACTCATCGGAATACATATAAGTTCCTGACTACAAGGTAGTCAATTGTACGACTACTATGTACTGTTAATTTTTGCTGAATGAAGTAGAAACTTGGGTTTCTTCAAACAATTCATAGTTTTTTTCACCTGGCCTATCTGTGTGCACATATGTTGTTGTCATTCTCACTGTAACTTACTATTTTCAGGGTTCGTCAAGGTCCCTAAAGGACGCTTCATACTATAAGAGGATTCCGAAGTCAAGTGCCATTAAGGTAATTGATTTTGGTAGCACAACTTATGACAAGCAGGATCAGACATATATTGTCACGAACCATCCTGAATCACCCTAATGGACCCGACACATGTCGTGCGCCAATGGTAGATACCAGCTAAGTGTCAAACCCACAACCAAGGCGAACTTGACCTGCTTTGACTGTGACATAATTTTATAAAAATTTTGACAAAATTTCATTTGTAATATGAACTAAAACCACCTGAAATATAATCATTTTCCTCAAATAAGTACATATAATTTAAAACAGGGTACACCAACCCTTCAAAACTCAAACTATTCAAAATAAAATGCTGGCAAATCAATATTTACTATGCTTTACAATTAAAAGTCCTCAAATGTACTAAAGATACCAAATATGTAGTGAGCCAATGATAAACTTTTCTGACAAAAGCTACATGTACCCCAAAGTCGATATGAACTAAATAAACTAACGAAATAAGTCATACAGCAAATGACAATATGTGTGACTCAACTCGGTGGATCGACAGGCTCCAAAACTGCTCAACTCAGCTATTACCTATTAAGGAAAAAGGTAACAAAATCTATGAGCTTGTAACTCAGTGAGTGGATAGTTTGCAAATACATATACTTATTCCATTTATACATATTTACTGAAAATTCTAATTTATTTTCTTATAATTTTAAGAAATTCTGAATTCTGATAATTTCTTTTAGAACTGAAATATACTAAAATCATAAAATCCTTACTCTTTATTCTCAATAACCAACTGTAAAATATGTCAAGTATAAAAAATCTGGTATCAACAAAATTTTGAGTAAAGCTGTCATTTCTGTAAGTTAAACTCGTATTTCTGTAACTGAATAAGCTAAATTCTATATTCTGAAATGAACTATTATCTGATATTTAAAAATTTATGAATCTACAACTGAATAAACATAATATGATATACTAAAAAGTCACACCAATAAATACCCAATGAATAGCCTTACTAGTATACAGAGTAATCTCGATGTACAAGACAAAGCTATTCAAGTCTAATAATCTAATAATCTGGTCATACGTACGCAGAGCTACCCTAAAAGCTAATCATCTTAGTACACGACCTAAAGCCTATGTGTGTACGAGAGTGGGTCCCAAAGACATCTGACTAAAATCTATATCATAACATCATATTAGATCATAATGTTGGTGCTAAATCATAAATTAGACTCAAGTTGATATCTAAAAATGATAATAATTGATATAACAAGATGAGTAAGTATATTAGTTGAATTCAGTAAACTAAAACCGTAATCTGAAATCAATAAGCTGAACTGCAAGCTGCAAGCTAATAGTACACTATATACTGGATAATCACATCAAAATATACCCCATGTAATCAAATGCTGATGATCTGAAAGCTATAAAGTCATCTGCACATAAACTGTCTGGTCAATACTTATGTACACGGTCGTAGTCCCTCAGTGCATAGAGTGGAAATAACATAATCATTCTTATACATGACTGTAGCCCCTTAGTGCATAATAGGTACCCTTACACACGTCCGTAGCCCCTCAGTGGATAAGAGTTACCTTTACATACGACTGTAGCCCATCAGCGCACTAGAGTAAGATAACTACATCGGGTATTTTCTGATGGTTTCAAAGTAATCGTGCTCATTTACTAATTTCTCAAAAATAAGACATTTCATGTAACTAATATACTTCTTTAAAAATTTGGAATCATTTCAACATTCATATTAAGTAAACATGATTATAAGTTTATGAGTTAAAAATCTTCTTTTTGGAAAAATAGTTCTCCACTCATAGATCTTGGGATCACAATCTGGTTGTATTGATGAGCATTTTCAAGCTTTCATGTCACTGCCTAAAATAAAGATATAATTACTCAAATTAAAACCTGACAATTAAATTAATACAA
>CAIGRB010158167.1:23653-34328 GCA_903798255.1 Fraxinus quadrangulata
TTTTACAATGAAATAAATCTCCTATTTATACTAATGCTAGAAACCCTAATAAAACGTAATTAGGTCATAGAATATTGTCAAAATTGGAAATAAAATAGAATCCTAGACTAACAAGGAAATCTCGTGAAAATAGGAAAATTCTACCAACTTGTTCTCGGCATGTGTCTGTACGACCACAAATCCAAAAGTACCATACACCCACGCAGCTTTGTGCAGAATTTCGTGACGATTCCGAATTGTACTCATGGGCGAAAATCCAACAACCAAGCTGGGAGTTATGTCCATTTTAATCCATGCCATTCGTTTTCTTTCTAGATATCTTTCAAACCTTGAATCCAACCTTTTTCGACTCTCGAGCCCTTCACGAAACTCGAACCTTGGCTTGTCAACTTCTTCAATTTGGACACCAAAACTCGATCAAGTGATTTCTTATTCCGAATCATATCAAGTTATTAACAGCTGTAGGTGTTGATGGTAATAATGGGGTTTATCCAATAGCGTATGCCGTAGTGGAGGTTGAGAACGGTGAAAATTGGAGTTGGTTTTTGGAGTTGTTGAAAGATGATGCACCTCCATCTAGGAAAGGAATGATGATGAGGTGTTCTTTGTGTGGTGCTTCTGGGTACAACAGGAGAAAGTGCACAGGAAGGGAACCACCAATTGCAAATTGAGATACCTTTCTTTCTTTTTTTTTTTTTTTTGGTCCTGATTTTTGGTTTTTGATTGTAATACGTTTTGTTCGTATTCCATATAAATGTGAACATTTCTTATTATTAACTAGTAATATTTGAGGTGTCGATGTACAGCTTTTGGTGTGGATGTCCTGTTTTTGGTATGCGTAATATTTAATTGGGATTGGGGATTATGGGATTATGCTTTGCGACCTTCATCAATCTGGGGTTGATTTCGTACAAAAGCCATAGAAAACAAAGTTTAGATTTCTCAGGTTTAGAATACTGTAAGGTTGTATAGCACATTGTTATACGTTTCCAGGGTTGTATTATGAAACATTCAATATGCAGTGGTTGCACAATCATTACAAATGAGCAACCAGGCAATAAAAGATGAAATAGATTATGAAATTGGAACATCATATTGAACATCTAACTTATAGAACTTGAACGCGAAAGCACAACATTTGCTAATATCTATTCAATACACACATCTACAAGACGATCGAAAATTTATTTTCCGCCAAAACCCACATCACTACACACCCACACAAAAACCCAAAACCTAAATCTAAAATCACTGCTCTGCCTCTGCAGTTCCAATAGCTGTTGTTCGAGTGCATTCATGGATCTCAATAGCCCAGGTATGATCTCCACAGATCTGTTACACATGGATGCGTTTGTTGACCTATAATTTAATATAGTTTCACTTGTTTTGATTATAACAAACAATACACTTATATTTCTAACAAATCTCGTTTCTTGAGCTTTTCATGAACAAATCTTCTTAAGCACTCAAATGCACAAATCGTCATCTATTGAGAAACAAACAATCAAAAGAGACTCGAAGAAATCAAGAACTTTGAAGATTAGAGTTTAGAAACTGTTTATCGAAACTTCAATCTATATGTAAAGGTAATAACTCATCGATTTCTAGCAAGTATATAAAGTTCAAATTATTTTTTATAAATCATAACTTGCATAAAAATGTTTTTGACTTATTTTATGAAATAGATTTTGGAAAAATAAATATTTTAACATAAAAATTAAATTTCAAAATGTTCATATTTCGGTCAACCGAAGTATATACCGGTCGATCGAAATCCCACTGCTTACAGTATTTGCAGTACTTACCAATTTTGCATCCGGTCGACCAAAAGTCTACATACTGGACTTGCATGCTTCTTACCGAATTTTACAGTACTCACTGGATTTGCACCATACCTAATTGAACACTTCCGTCGACCGAAGTATAGACCGATCGACCTATCTGCTCGACCGAACTGATCACGGTGGAGAATTTGATATTATTGCCTTTGATGATTTTTGTAAAAAAAATGGATATGAACATAATTTTTCGACTCCTGTAACTCCTCAAAAAATGGTGTAGTAGAACGAAAGAATCGCACATTACAAGAAATGACTAGGACCATGTTAAATGAAAACAACTTACCAAAATATTTTTGGACCGAAGTCGTTAACACTTCTTTCTACATTATGATTAGAGTCTTGGTAAGTCGAACCAAACTCCATATGAGTTTTGGAAAAATAGAATTTCCAATATTAGTTACTTTAAAGTTTTTTGTTGCAAATATTTTATATTAAATACAAAAGATAAAATTTGGGAAAATTTGATTCAAAATCCAATGTTGAAATCTTCCTTGAATATTCACCTACTAGTAAAGCTTATCCAGTTTTCAACAAAAGAACTCTAGTAGTGGAAGAATCCATGCACGTTACATTTGATGAAACTAATTTTTTTGATCAAGAGAAATGTATTGATGTAGCTTTGGAAATTTCTTTTGAGCAAATGAACATTGAAGACCAAAATAAAGAAAATCATAAAGATGTTGAAGTTAAAGATTTTGAAGAACAATTTCCTCAACAAAGAGAAGGAGAATCTTCCAAAAATCAAGATGATTCAACACTTCCCATTGAAGAAAGTTTGTTCCCTCTCATCCCAAGGAGCTCATAATCGGTGATCCTTCTAAAGGTATAAGTACTATTAATTCTACCAAACGTTTTCTAAATAATTGCACTTTCAGTTCTCAAATTGAACCTACGAATTTCAAAGAAGTCGATTTGATGGGTTTTGGATTCTAGCAATGCAAGAAGAACTAAATCAATTTGAAAGAAATCATGTTTAAGATTTAGTTGATAGACCAAATAATCAAACTGTTATTGGTACGAAATGAATTTTTCGAAACAAACGAGATAAAAATAATATAATTGTGCGTAACAATACTAGATTAGTAGCCCAAGATTACAATCAAGAAGAGTGTATAGATTTCAAAGAAACATTTGCACCAGTTGCTAGATTAGAATCTATTCGCATGTTTCTTGCTTTTGCTTGCCATAAAGGTTTCACACTCTATCAAATGGATGTAAAAATTACATTTTTAAATGGCTTTATTTAAGAAGAAGTTTATGTTGAGCAACCTCCCGGTTTCAAGAATCATAAAATTCCGAAAAATGTGTTTAAACTGGTTTGAAACAAGCTCCTAGAGTTTTGTATGAAAATTTGAGCAAATTTTTTATCTCAAATGGTTTTCGAACGGGAAATGCGGATACTACACTTTTTATCAAAATAAAAAAGGGTGACATGATTGTTGTACAAATTTATGTTGATGATATTATTTTTGGTTCAACTAATATTTCCCTTTGTGAAGAGTTTTCAAAGTGTATGAACAAGGAATTTAAAATGAGTATGATGGGAGAACTACAGTTCTTTCTTGGACTTCAAATCAAACAAACTAATGAAGATATCTTCATTAGTCAAACAAAATATATCATAGACATGCTCAAAAAGTTCGACTTTGAAGACTTGAAGCCGATGAATACTCCAATGAGTTCATCAATCAAATTAGATAAAGATGAGCACGACACTTCAATCGACGTAACAAAATATCGAGATTTGATCGGATCTCTTCTTTATTTAACCGCTAGTAGACCCGATATCATGTTTAGTGTTTTTTTGTATGCTAGATTTCAATCCAATCCTAAATAATCACATCTAAGTGCCTTAAAACGAATTTTTAGATATTTATGTGGTACTATAACTTTAGGACTTTGGTATCCCAAAGGCACGCACATTGACCTTATTAGCTATTCGGATGCCGATTGGGCGGGTTGCACAATTGATCGAAAAAATACTAGTGGAACTTGTCACTTTCTAGGCTTTACCCTTGTATCATAGTTTAGCAAGAATAAAATTTCGTTGCACTATCAACCCCCGAAGCCGAATATATCTCAGCCGCTAATTGTTGTGCTCAAGCTCTTTGGATAAAACAAACCCTTGTGATTATCATTTAATTTTTGAAAGTACTCATATTATGTGTGATAACATCAGTGCTATAAATTTGTCTAAAAATCCCATCTCGCACTCTCGCACCAAATATATTGAAATTCGACATCATTTTCTTAGAGATTATGTGCAAAAAGGTGATATTTATTTAGAATTTGTTAGTACTGATAAACAATTGGCCGACATTCTTACCAAACATCTTGCTCTTGATAGATTTTCTTATATTCGTAGAGGTTTAGATATTATCGATGAATCTGAAATTTGTGGCTAAATTTGTTTAAAATCTATGATCAAACGAATTGATTCCCTTGCTACTACCGTCACCAACCGAATGGATGCTCTTGAGCATAGGATGGAGCAAATGAGCTTATCACATGAGACCTTCTTTGCACACATGTACTCAATTTATCCTCCATCGACGAGTGATTGAAGTTGCTTCTTGATTTTTTTTAACTTATGCAAAACTTCATCTCAAAAACATTATCTTGTTTGATGCACTTTGGACCGTACTTCTAACTTATTTCTATTCTTTTGTCATGACCTATGATTTATATCACTTGTTATGGATTGTTGATTATATTTCACTTGTTTCTCCTAACTTGCACATATGCCTTGATTATGGGGGAAGTTTCTTTTACGTCCCCACTCTTTTTGATGATGACAAAGGGGGAAAAGGAAATGTGATTGCTATAGGTATGAATTGTGATTACTATTTGTAATTGTTATGAACTGCCATAATGAATTGTGAGTTCTAATGTGATTTATTGAATTATGAAAATGCATGACTTTAAACATTATGCTATGGAAAATAACATAAAATCGATTCCTATTAATGTGTAACAGATACGGGGAATATCTTGTGTATGTCTACAAATAATTACAAATCACTTATTTTTTGTCATAATCAAAAAGGGAGAAATTGTTGACATATGATTTAATATAGCTCCACTTGTTTTGATTATAACAAACAATACACTTATATTTCTAACAAATCTCGTTTCTTGAACTTTTCATGAACAAATCTTTTTAAGCACTCAAAGGCACAAATCATCATCCGTTGAGAAACAAACAAACAAAAAAGACTCGAAGAAATCAAGAACTGTGAAGATTAAAGTTTAGAAGTTATTTATCGAAACTTCAATCTATATGTAAAGGTAATAACTCATCGATTTCTAGCAAGTACATAAATCTCAAATTATTTTTCATAAATCGTAACTTGCATAAAAATGTTTTTGACTTATTATATAAAATAGATTTTGGAAAAATAAATATTTTAACATAAAAATTAAATTTCAAATATTTCATATTTCGGTCAACCGAAGTATATATCGGTCGATCGAAACCCCACTGCTTACCGTATTTGTAGTACTTATCGTATTTGCATCTGGTCGACCGAAACTTACAAGTAGACTTAAAGTCTACATACTGGATTTGCAGGCTTCTTACCGAATTTTACACTACTCACTGGATTTGCACCATACCAGATTGAACACTTCGGTTGATCGAAGTATAGACCGGTCGATCGATCTGCTCGACCGAAGTGTCAGTCGAAACTACAACGGTTTGATTTTTCCAACGGCTATATTCACACTTCGGTCGACCGAAACTGCTCAACCGAAAGTAACTGATTCTCAACCTTTTGATCTATAAATAGCCATCTCTTTTGCATTCATTTTCAACAACCTATAAGAGCAATTAAAAGAGTTTATTTATTGAAAATCATTGAGCTTACTTGAATATATATTCTATTTCATTTATTACAAAGAATCTCTTGATTGATTAAAACTAGTTTCATCTATTTCATCGAGGATTCTACCTTGCAAGAAAACTTTTCAATTTCATCTACTTTCAATTCTCGATAAAAGTTTTCTTTGCCAACACTTATATTGAAGTGTAAATCTCTCTTCATACTTAAATTGTATTATTTGTTAAGAGAGATCATTGGTTGAAAATTTTGATACAAAGATACAAATTTCATTATCCATCATTCATCAAAGTTTACAACATAAACACTTGAGCTTTATTATTTGCTATCTATTGAAGTGTTATCCTAATTCTCTAAATACTTGACTTGATTATATCATTTGTTAAGAGAGTTCTTTCAAATTATAAAATTATCATTTCTATTTTGGTGGTTTCGAGAGCCTTGAAAAAATTCGATCGTTGTTAAGGATGGGTGCTCTTGTTGTAAGTCACCTAAAGATAAGTGCTCCTTATTGTAAGTCATTTAAGGATAGGTGCTCCTTGTTGTAAGTCACCTAAGGATAAGTGCTCCTTGTTGTAAGTCACTTAAGGATCGGTACTCCTTATTTGTAAGTTACCATTATAGTGCATTTGGCTTTACTCTTGACGGAGAGCTTAGTAACGGGGACGTAGATCATTACATTGGATCGAACCCCATTAAATTCGTTTGTTATCTTTACTTTATTGCACTTTACTTTACATTGCCATTTATATAGTGCTATATCTATCCTTGAATTAAATTATCGAATTTGTATAGTTATCTCTTTTATTACACTTTACATTTGTTTCTTGTGTATTGAATAGTTTTGAGACTAATTGTCGAAAAAGTTTGAAAAATCAATTCACCCCCCTCTTGGTTAGTTATTCTTGGATTAACTTAGTCATACGACAAGAAGTACCCACAACGTCCATTTTGCTGTAGAAAACTGAAAAAATATTAAAGCTTGATCATACTCAGTAAAAAATCAATTCAAAAATTGTGTTCAAATTTCCATTACCAACCGTCGTGTGCATGTGAAGAACCTTCTTCTCGGGTTCTCTGTCGTCCACGAAGTCTTCAGCTCAATCACCATTCCGCATCTGCACAGTCGGGATTCCATCGGAGCTAAGTGTCCAGTGTTGCAGCTACGCACGCAAGAAACGAAGTGGTGTCAGGTAATGCAATGAGGGACATAAAAAACCTCCATCTTCGTGTTGGGAGGGTGTTATTAAAGACGAAAATATAAATTGACGCTTTTGCTCTTTGTTATTTTCCATTTTCCCCCATTTTCTTTGGAATTTAACGACACACCAGACGGATGCTGACGATATGGGTGTTTTTCGTACAAAACTTTTGAAACATGAGGATTTTCTGCAATTTCCAATATGTATGTGGTATATCGCAAAATGAAATGTTCCAAAATAAAGTCAATCAAACACATTAAATCCTTTTTTGAGCCCCATTTTTAGTTAAAAGCATATTTTGAAATAGTGATTTTTTAGAAAATGTATAATTGAAAAGAAAAAAAAAAAGTACCTTGATAAAAATGGGGGCCAAATAGGGCTAATTATAATTCATTTTTCCCTCTTCTTATGAATCACGCGTTCTCCAATAAAATAATATTATACGTAAATTCAAAATTTTTCTTTCTTTTTTAGCTACACATTCTCAAAAAAATTATTATTACAAAATCAAATTCTCATTATAATGTGGGAATAATGAGAATCAAACACGAGCTAAATAAACCCATATTTGACCCCCATTAAATTTTAATTCATTTTTTTCTCTCATCTTATTAATCGCACATTCTCTCAAAAAAATAATATTACACATAAATTCAAAAAAATTTCTTACTTTTTAACCACTCATTCTCTAAAAGACAGTATTCGAAATCAATGTTTTTTCAAATAATGGAGCTCAAACAAGGGCATCATATCATCAATTTCTTTGGTAATATTTTTTAAGCAATCTTTATATAATGTCACGTTCCTCTTTTGTAATTTTGTATATTTATGATGTTGCCTAATTATTTAATGTTGATTTATTTATTTTTAATTGTTGTGACTAATCAAATTTTGCAATGGAATGTACCTTGACGATCTAGACAATTGACGTGCCAATTAAAATTATTATAATATGCTAATAACTATAGAGACCTAATATTATATAAGTCATGAGTCAATTATAAATTCGTCCAACCCGATCCATCTACTTTAATTTTTATTGACAAGTTGTCCAAAACCGACCAACTCAACCCAACCTATACTTGATTAGGTTGGTTTGGGTTAAATTATGATCAAACCGATCATGTTGGGTTGGATCAATCCAAACTCAACCCAACTCAACCCATGTTCACCCCTATATATGAGCATATCCATGTTTGTACTTATATACGTATAATTTTCTTGAATTAAGTAGTAAAATGGAATATTAATTTAATGATCATTAATTTAGTTAGTACCTATTCGGATTAATAATGTCTTTTAAAAGAAGATTTCACTTTCAATCTTTGCGAACCTTAACACTATTATTTACACCTAGGATTCTACAACAATAATAATAAATCAGTTAATTTAATAGAACAATGCTTTGAATAACATTTAAATTGTAAATTTGTCAAAGTTACTAAATAAATGGTAATGAAGTAGGATTTTGGCACGTTGACTTCATGGAAGGTTAAGAACATCTCCACTTGCCATTCGAGAAAAGTAAATTTCTAGGAAACTCCAGGTAAGTAAACATCTCCTTATCTTCATGCATACATTACATCATTAAATGTATTACCTAGATTGTCTTTATGTGAATATGATATTTGATTATTACATTCCATATCACTAATGCTTCTCTTGATATAATCATGCACGTCAAAGCATCCATAAGCATACATAAAGTTTCAAGAAGGTTTCAAATGTCAATGAGTCAATGAATATTGTAAAAAGATAAGTATCCCGAATATTTTTATTACGAGGTGTATGTCTATGCCATGAAGGTGTGAATAGAAAATGTGGCACGGGGGACCCGTTCACCAGACTAATATTCAATATTAATGTTAATGTTAACTGCTTCGCGGTACTACCAGTAGATTTGATAGGGTTCCAAATAATATGATCCACTGCATTTTGATTGGCTATAGGCGATACATCAAATGAGTTTACGACGCTAACATTAAGGTTTTTAAATAAATGAAAGGAAGGTGATACATATTAAGAAATGATTTTCATTGTAAATTATTTCATGTACATATCATGAGCATGCATCATATGCATGAGGTTTTCTTATTGAGCGTTAGCTCATCCCACATTATTCCTCCCCATTTTCAGATGATGAAGGCAAAATAATTCGAGATGACAATTTGTGGTGACACAGACTCGGTACTGTCATATTTAAATGTTGAATTCATTTTTTTGTAATTAAAGTTAACATTCAATTTAATTGTTCTGTATTTTATTAAGCACAAATTATTTTAAAATAATAAATCATTGATATTTATTTTGTCAAAGAAAAATTAAATTGTTTTCTACATTTATAATTTTAAGAGAAAATTAAATGATAATATCTCCAAATCTATGTATCTAAATTTGGGGGCGTTACACTTTAGCATGTTTTTAAAGTCCACAATGAATCTCTTTTTCAAGATTATTCAACATTGTTAGATGCACAATTAAACTCTTGATCAAAACATAGTAAAGCATTCATACCTATCGATCTATATAACCTGTGTTCAAATCCATTCAAGCAGGGGCGGAGCCATGATTTTACCATAGTGTTATCAAACAACATAAACAAAAATTCGAAAAGAAAATGTGTCATATCTATGTATATAGGAAGAGATCGCACCATCAATTGATATTCATGATAATATCCAAAGGGAGAAAAGAGCCAATCGTAAAACAAGGCAAACTTCATATTTGTTTTGACACAATTCCTCATACCGTATTTCAATATCCAACCTATAACAACCCATCTCAGAATAACATTTGGATAGATGGTGTCCACAGCATATGAACCTGATCATGCCAATCAAAAAGTGTTTCAATCTCTGGCGTAGCCAGAAACTTTTTTGTAAACCAAATTCTTGTGATATCCACAAATCATTGAATTCTAAATTTGTGCGGTTTCAACTAATCTCTCCATAGGATTCAAAACTTTGGCACATGGACCAAATCTTGCAAAAGCCTAACAAGATCCATTACAATCTTTAGACATAAACGAAACTCCTCCCCTCAACATTCTAACCAAAAATCAATCTCAATCAGCTACAATATTTCGATTCTTTCAAAACTCGATATCCTATAGTGATCAGCCTCAAAAGCAAAGGCTCTTCTAACAAATAATCCCATATCTTAATCCTAAATAAATAAAAGAGTGAGTTGGGGAGTTATTGTTCATAAGCCGTGAGTCAAGCCGAGCCAAATGGCTTTATGGCTCGACTCGGCTGAGTTTTTTTTTTACAGCCGAGCCAAATGGCTCGGCTCGGCTCGGCTAACTTCTTCTTCTTCTTCTTTTTTTTTTTTTTTGTTAGTTTTGTTTTTTACAGCCGAGCCATTTGCTAACTTTTTTTTTTTTTCCTTTTTTACGTTTGATTCGGTATTTTAAGTTACAAATATTTGTTTTAAGCGATTTAAAATTTGTTGGGTTGAAGTGCGACCAGGATAAATATATGATCGATAAATTTTAAATATCAAAATTTGAAATGCGGCCATAATAAATATATGATCGATAAATTTTAAATATCAAAATAATTTTACATTAATTGTGAAACGTAAATTCGTTATAGTTTGTGTTTCCTTTCAATCACAACATCATTCCAATGTCATTTTTTCAAACTTATTTTTCTACAATTTTCGTTTGATTCGATATTTCACGATATGAATATCCATTTGGATCGAGTTCAAATTTTTTTTAAAAAATTAAAATTGTGATAATAATAAATATATTGTCGATTAAGTTAAAATATAAAAATGATTTTATGGCTCG
>CAIGRB010158209.1:0-43517 GCA_903798255.1 Fraxinus quadrangulata
ACTAATATTTACAATGTGAGGTCAAAGTTGGGGCAAACTGCGGCTGCGATAGGATCACGGGGCTTAAGTGAAGCTGCGGTCTGTGACACAAGTGTAGTACTTACTGATTAGAACCAAATATGTGCAAATATTACCCCGGTTTTACTAGTAACTGTTGAGCCTCCGGTCCGGTTCAATGGAACAGTAAAAGCCGTCATTACTCCCAAATCTCCAATTTCTCCACGCAAACCACGAGAGATTGAGAGAAAAAATTCAGAGAAAAACAAAATCTCAAATGGAACCGGTAGCTAGAAGAAGCGGAGGTGGCGTTTGGGAAGGTCTCTACAGAGTCTTTATGCGCCGCACCTCCGTCTATGTCACCTTCGTCGTCGTAGGCGCCTTCTTTGGTGAACGCGTTAGTATCGTTGAACATATCTTTTCATCTCGTATATTTTTGTCTTTCGGATTTGAATAATATTGAACGATTTTCTATTGTTCCATTAATTTCGGGGAAAAATGGATCTAATATGTTGGTCGGGTCAAGAAATTCATGACTGTGATACATAATGTGCAGTGCTACGTGTTCCTCTGTGCGGGTTCTTTATTTTGATATATATTCTATGTTGGTGTTGCAGGCGGTGGACTATGGGGTTCATAGGCTCTGGGAGGCCAACAACGTTGGGGTAATATTATAAACTCATTTCTTCTACTTAATCAAATTTAGTTGGTTATAGCGGGTGCACTTGTATGTGTTTTTTGTTTGTTGCATAGCTTTTGAATTGTTTGATATTGGTTATACGTGTCATGGTAGATCAGTTCTTATGTTCTAATCGGCTTATAGCTTATGAACACAGTCGGAAGTATCTCCAAGTTTCTGTTAAGACTGTGAGATATCTTAATAAAATCTTCATCTTGTTCTTCAAGCTTGGATTAGCTTTAGCTATTATAATGTTTTCTACTAGTTTCGAGAAGCTTCAGTGCACAAAGGAGCTCAGGTGGTGCATATTATATGTAATTAGTGGAATTACCTGGGCAGACAGAGTGGTTTCTGTGGGGAAATAGATCAAACTTGAAATTTTCTTTGAAGGTTGCTGTGGACTAAAAATTGTTGTGTAGGATGGTGTATGTGTGATGCAGCTGCCCCTTGAATGTATGAGGATTTGTCAAATTGTTACATTGGTTGTTTCCCCTTGAGTATGTGTAGATGTGTGCAAAATAAAAAATAACAAGAAAAACAGGAGTAATATTAGATCTAATGCTGCTTACATTCATGGTGTTTGCAGATTTTAGGAATTCCCAAAAGATCAGAAGGTTTATCAAACCGTGTAGCCAGATAGATTTATTTCTTTTTCTCTTAATCTTTAGGAGTTCAATTGTGAATATGTCTCTCGTTTTTGGTTCTTTTGATTAATGCGGTCTAGGTGTTAGATGTAGCCCTTTTGAGCAATGGGTGGACAGATTTTTTGTGAAACGTGTCAGCTGGTCCAATTTTATGATGAAGTGAGTTCTAATCGAAGTCAACTCATAGATTGTAGTGGAACTTTTATATTTTAATACAATGGATTTATCTATGTGATACATGCCAATTGGTTATGACATTATCTCGAATTCATACTTGAAAAAATCAGAATTTTGCTACTACTGAAGTGATATTTAATATTAACGCATTTCTAGCTGTGCTTAAAAATAAGTCAACTTAGTTTCAAGTTACTTATTTCGTAAAACATGTTTTCCAACGTTATATTTCTCCTAACCGAAAAAGTTAAGACTTCCTAGAAATGTAACTTTTGTTCAAAGCAAAAATGCTCCTGAGTACCCATAATATGGTTACTGGTGTTTTGGATGTACATAAGAAAATTAGTATGTCAAAAAGTCAATGAAGTATCAAAACAAAACATTCATTGTATTCTTTCAGCAAGTTTTTGTTACTTGAGCTCTAATGCTTTGAGGAATGTTATTATTTAGTTTTCGTTATTGTCATGATTGTCATGTGTGAAGATCTCCATCTTCTTAAAGCCAAAGAGCTTCTAGATTAAGCTATCTTAATTGGTGGTTAGAAACTAATTTTGAAAGAGCTTTCTCTTTGAGAAAAGCTTTTAAAAGAAGTTACATTGGACCAACTTCCTTGCGAGAAGCTCTTCTAACTAAAAGAAACTTTTAAAAAATTAACTTTTGTTGTGCTAAGTGCTTTTATATATATGCTATTACTCAGGTCCTTTGTTCAATAGAACATTAATGAACTCAGTTTCTAACTAAATCTTATCACTGTTGAAATGCAGAAGCGTTACGACGATATTCCAGTTCTGGGACAGAGGCAATCTGAATGAAGAGCATTCTCAGCTATCACTCTGCTTTCTTGTCTTCATCCCAGATTTAAAATATAATTCTTGTTTTGATCTTCGAATAATTGATAACTTGTTGGACCATGCTGACCACGCTTGTGATTTCTTTTCTTTATCTTCAAACTATAAAAGCAGTTGAACTTGCTAATGTAGTTTTTTCTTTAGTTTTCTCCTGTGAGATGTTTGGGAATTTTGACGTTGGGTGGAACTCTTTTCTAGTCCTTCAAATTATTGATGTTAATGGTGTCATGTAATTTTAATGTTAAATTTTCTATCGAGTGACCATTAGTGTAACAAATAGAAACTTGAGTGATTATTCCTGTATAAAAATAACTTAAATGGTTATTGGTGCAATTATTCAAAACTTAAGTGATCACCGCCAAAATTAACGTATAATTACCACTGTGAATGGTGGATTTTAAGAATGGCCTTTCTTCTCTCTTGACTACAAATTAATGATTAAAGTGAAGAACCCTTGAATATGCCTCGTTGATTTAGCATCTTTGCTAAATTTCTTCTTGCAATCTTGGTGCTTAATTCTTCAGCAATGATCTCTCTTCTAACTTCACTATAAGCAATTCCAATCATTCAAATAATAAAATAAAATAATAATAATAATAATAAATTAAATTAAAAAAATAATAATTATATATTTTAGAATCATGTCTCCCTCCATCGTAAAAAAAAAATAGCTGCTTTAATTAGGTGGGAGTCTCGATAACAAGTCTATATTTTAGAGATCTTATATAATTTTAAATGTACACTAGTCCTCTCACAAGAGGGTGGGGCATCAATTTTAAAAATCACGGGTCCCATCCCTCTTTGTGAGAGGACCGTGTGTATACTCAGCATTATTCCTTGCATAATTGTAGGATATTTGGCAACTCTCTCACTTAATTGAACTTCTCTGTTTTATTGTGGGAGTTTGGGGACTTAGATGTTTCAAAAAATAGAGTAGGAATCCAACTGTTCTACTTTCCAAAGGATGAGGATCCCAACGCATATTTTCCAAAATATTAAAGTTTGAGAGCAAGGGCAACTAAACAGTAACTTGATGAAGGACGAAATACCCGACCCGACCCAGTTATAACCCAAATAAAGCCGGCCCGTATTGTGGATCCAAGCCCTTCTCACGTTCTAGGGTTTTTCGCATTTAAGGGTAATCTTCACCATCAGTAGTCGACCGTCTTCCAAACCCAAACACAGGTTCTCTTCTTATTTTCTCTCTGTGACTTTTCTATCTTCTTCTTGTTCTTATGCATAATTTGTGCTTATCTATTTTGTGTATGTATTCATTGACGTGGTTTTATAATGCTGTCTTTTCTTATTGGGTTGTTTGTTGATGAACACAACTGAAGCTGGAAGAACAAACAATCTCCGGCCATGAGGTAAGAAGATTTTTTTTTTTTATCTTATTTATTTTACGGTAACCTTTACATTTTCTTTGCTTTTCCGGATTCTGGTTTTAATTTGAATTTTCTCAATTTATCCATTTTAGTATATAATAAAAAGGGCTTTTGACGTGCTTTTCTTTTTTAATTTGGTTTCATTTCTTTATATTCATTGGTTATCTGAATAAGTTTATTGAGGCGAATGAATATATCAGATGTGCATAGTACTTACAGGAAATAGATAAATGTTTTACTATAGATGCATGTTATTGTTGCGCTGATCTATTATGATTCATTTTGCAGTAAGCTGCAGAGTGAGGCCCTTCGGGAAGCTATCTCAGTAATCACTACTGATGTTAAGGAGAAGAAGCGTAACTTTGTTGAGACAATTGAGCTCCAGATTGGACTGAAAAACTATGATCCACAGAAGGATAAACGTTTTAGTGGCTCCGTTAAGTTGCCTCACATTCCTCGTCCCAAGATGAAGATTTGCATGCTTGGTGATGCTCAGCATGTTGAAGAGGTATAGCTGCATTTCCTGTTAGCAGTGTAAGAAATAGTAACGTGCAATATGTAACTACATGTTAGTCAAATCTGTGCTGAAAAAAAAAAGTCATGGACCACATGGTTTTGTTTTGGTTGTTATTTCTTATTTCATTTGTATGACTATTGGCGTGTATAACCAAAAATGGCAACATTTTTGCAGTTTTTTTCTAGAGACTTAATCCCCACTTTTGTTGTTTTTCATTTACTTTTTCTGGAAACCATAACGCCCACCAGTGCAAAATGCTCATTAGACCACAGGATTCATAATCTAACTTCTTTTTGGTAAAATTTGAAAGTCATACTGGATATGGTCTTGATATGTGCAGTCCAAATAGTTATTCAGTTGCAGGTCCACATGAGAAGCCCGTGTGAAGAAATTTTCCTTGCATATGATTCCCATGTGGTTTCATCACACAACATTGTCAATTGTGCTGTTTCTACTTCTCACTCTGAAATTGTTGTTCATCTTTCTTAGTGGTGTATATTTCATTCATTTTATCTTCCATTATATCTGCAGGCCGAAAAAATTGGTCTTGAATCCATGGATGTAGAGGCTTTAAAGAAGTTGAACAAAAACAAGAAACTGGTTAAGAAGCTTGCTAAAAGATATCATGCTTTCTTAGCCTCCGAAGCTGTTATCAAGCAGATTCCCCGTCTCTTGGGACCTGGTCTTAACAAGGCAGGCATGTGTACTTGATGAGTGAACACCATAGAATACTTCATATTATGGTCTGTTTTGATGTAGAAAACATGTTAAATTGGAAAATGAGATGGTGATTCTGACTGAGAACTGCAGGTTTCATGTACAGCTATGTGAATGTAGCTAATTTTCTCAATTTCATTATTGGGTTGACTGGAGGGAAAAAAAAAAGTCGGATTATAGTTCTCAATTGAGCTAATTTGTTTGCATTGATAACCTTGTGTACACATTTTTGTTGCACGTCATGGAGCAAATGCAACCCTAACCTTTCTTGCTCTATGACAATAATTGTGATATTAGAATGGATTAGGTTTCCATTTTTTAAATAATTTGTCTTGTATTTTGGCACAGGCAAGTTCCCAACTCTCGTTAGTCACCAGGAATCTCTTGAATCTAAGGTCAATGAAACCAAAGCCACAGTGAAATTCCAACTGAAGAAGGTGCTTTGCATGGGAGTTGCTGTTGGAAACTGTGCTATGGAGGAGAAGCAGATCTTTCAGAATGTGCAAATGAGTGTCAACTTTCTAGTTTCACTGTTGAAGAAAAACTGGCAGAATGTGAGTCCATTTATCTCTATTTTCTATATTTCCAACGGTTGAGCATCTATTTCCTAGTGTTAAATTTTAATTGTTTTGTTTGTAAAATTAGGTGAGGTGCTTGTACTTAAAAAGTACCATGGGGAAGCCTCAGCGCATCTTTTAAGGAGATAATATTCTGTTTCTGTTGATCCGGTTTTAGGGATTGTAGTGTGGAGCTAAAGCAATGGAATATTTCCCTGTAATAGCAAGTTTTTGGTTGTCTATGGTCTCGATACTTCGTTCAGACGTCATAGTGATTGTTTTGTTTTTCTACTGAGATGGGATTAATTTTTGCTTACTGTACCCTCAATATTTTTATCAGGAATAGCCAGTTTACTGCTGCTCTATTATTATTTGCGTAATTTATTTATATTTTTCTTCTATAATAATGATTTGCTTGCCTGAAAAAGAGGTATGTACGTATGTATTGTGAAGAAATCATTGACTTTTAAAAACTTGAGGTGAATGCAGCTGATCACAAATTATAAATAAAAGGAGGTTTGCGTGATTTTCAACAAATTGTTGAGCCTCAGGTGAAGATCAAATCGCCTGTTGCTTGCCTCATCTCGTAACGTTTCAAAATTATATTGTATGTCTTGTCTTGTCGTATAGAAATGACTCCGATATTTCATATTTTCGTTCAATTTCGACGAGGTTTCTTGTATGGCAACATGTTAGTCTTTCTTTCAAAACATGATGCTGTGTATTCTTATCCAACTTCAAATCACACCGACAAAGAGAGTGATCTCTTCTAGCATTTCTTGCAATTCATACCTCTGTTTCCTATATGATAATGATAAGTTTCGACTAGTAATTTGTACATCTTTCTGCAAGGTTTGTGTCGGTTATGGTTGTTCAATGCAAGTGACATTTGTTCTTCCCTACCTCGGGGATCAGTGTTTTAAAAGGTGTGTCTAGACGTCGTTAATGCGCCGTCTAGGCGCAATGCGTGGCAAAAATGCCAAGTCAAGTGGCTTGGCGTCTTATCAACCGTTGACTGCTAATGCGTGACGTGCGCTAATATAATTTTTAAATTTTTTAAAGTTACATAAATGTTGATTTACATTTGAAATTAATCTTTTTGTTGAAAATTTTTGAAAAAATGTATAAATTTTCTACAAACCTATTTTAGATGTTTGATATACATTTTTTATTAAATGATTTTTTGATTCATTAAAAATTAAATTAAGAAAATGTCTTTTTAAGCTTTTTTATGCATGTGCATCGCCTAAGCTCGTATAGTCCATAATTTGACCTACACACATCGATAGAAAATTGTCAGGGCTTCAAGCATATGAAGGATTCATTGCAACAAGGCGAGATTTTTTCATCGAGTCCGTCGCATACAATGTGTTCAAGTTTCATCAAGGTCAAGCGTGACTTAAATCTCGCAGCAAAAAAAAAATGACTTGGCAACAGATGTCGTACCAGCCATTTTGAAAGTGCTCCTACCCGGCACAACAGTCTCCTACATTTTAGTAAACAATTCTTTTTTCCTCGATTCTGATAAATTTTGTTGTATATTCTAATTTCGCGTTAGTTCAACTGAACAAGTCGGGTTCATAATTGAGGCTATCAAAAATCGTATCTGAAGATACTCGATCTTGAGTTGAAAACACAAGGGATGGGCACGAAGAGGACTTCGAATTTCCTGCAAAAAAAAAAAAATGGGAGACTTGTTCCAGTATCTTGTCCGGTGCTCAAGTCAGAAAACAGATGGAGAGAATGATGCTTAACAATACACATTAATAATGAAAAGTGTACTTTATTCAAGGAATGAAAATCAATAGGACCAGATATGATCGGACTCTAGAAGGTCTTGGAACTTTGACTATAATTAGGACAAATGAATTAGAGTAGAGAGAGGCTCCTTGCTAAAGTGAGAGATCAAGATCTCGGGGCGAGGCCTAAGAGGAGACGAGAACTGTAACGTACTTGCACTGAACTTGCTTCCAGTCAATATTAATTTAAATTCAAACCAGAAAATGCAGCATGCAAGTATATTTACTCATCCATGCTAGGCCTCATGTTCTATAGTGCTAGCTAGTAAAATTGTCCCAGTCATAAGGCTATCCAACTCAGTAACCTAGTTTAAGCCGGTCATCTACGACAACTAATGATGGTGAAAATGCCTTCCTTAGTGTTCCAAACGACGTTTCAGTTCCTTAACCAAAGCATTAAATCCCCCTCTTCAGTCTGCTGAGTGATGAGCTGCATCACAAGTCCCTTGGATACTCCAGATATGTCAATCCCGAGTCTCTACTGTTGATAAACCATTTTCCGGATTTCCATTAGCAGATCCCCCATCACATGTATTTGCCGCTACTACAGTTGGTTTAGGTCCAGCATCAGTTAAGCTTATTTCTTCTCCTTCTTGACCATCCATACGGACCTCCAAATTATTAGCCATCATACTTTCAGAGCTGATAGAATCACTTGAACCCATTTCTACTCCTTCTGGACCATGCATTTTTGCCTCCATACCACCTGCCATCTTTCCTCTAGCACATTTACCCCACTTCACACCACGCCTCTTCTTCCGCTGCTGCTTTTTTAAACGACTTTTCACTGGTTTGAGGGCTGCTGCAGTCTCCTGGGTGCTGATTCCAAGATCCATTGCCTTCTTTTTGTATGGAAGAACAGTGTAAACAGATTTCCCGACTTGATCTTCAGAGCCAGATGCAGCAGACTGAACGGCTAATAAAGCGGTTCTCGCAGCTTTAATCTCAGCTTCCTTCTTTGTGTTTGCTGATCCTCCTATATACTTGATGCCTCCAATTTCAAGGGTACAACAAAATGTGAACGTACTGCCTTGTCTGTCGTCCTTGTGGCACTCGTATATTGGGACAGCAAGGTTCATTTTTTGAGCATATTCTTGCACCCAGTTCTTGCACAAACCTGTTTCATGCTGAAATACAAACCCAAAGGTTCAAGGTCAAACAGTTCCAAGACAAATACAAAAATCAAAAACAAGAAAGAACCATCAAAAGGAACACATTAAACAAAGATGCTTTGTTAATAGGTCTTTTCTTTTTAGAAAATTATTCATTTACAAAACACTTACTTACATTAGGTTTCCCCCGCAGAATGCGCAAGACCAAATATCTTAGATAAATAGATATCCCCAGCTTTATTATGAACCCAAATACTTACCAGAGGCACAAACTTCCAAGTAACATCAGAATGCAAAGAGAGCAACTAGTTTATATACTTGAAAAATACAATAGATTCTAAAGAGGGAAAAAAATTGAAACATGAAATTTTGAAGGAAATCATAGTTCAATTTTATTTATGTTTCAATTTTCATTTATGCATTTTAAATAATTTTATAGACAGCTTCTAATAAGAACCGATTCGTACAAGTAAAAAATGTGTCCAGCAATTCATTTAGGAACATTAACAACAAAGACAACAAAATTTATGTTATTCCAGATTGGCACAGCTAATTTGACAAGAACAAAGACACATCAGCTGTTATGGTTATTTAGTTCAAAGAGCCTGGTTCAGAGAGCAAATGCATCTGAAATAATAATTTAACATTGGAATCTAGTCATTTCCTAAAATTCAAACCAAATGATTTTTAACTTTTGGTTAGCAAATTGTAAACCTGTCAGCATATTTAGGTCTCTATGGTTATCTTTGTGTGGGATGTCCCAAGTTATGCCAAAACGTTTGTCAAGTAAGTAAAGCAAAAGGAGAACATGCAATACACGCTTTATGCAGGGTTTTTTATTGTGGGGTCAAAAATTAAAATGCAATTTTTTTTTTTTTTTAAACAACATATCATTAATGAAAATAAGTCAATGCACTACTACAATTGTAGCCTACGCATTTTCATACTTTGCGAGAGGTTAATTGCGGGAAACTGAAATTGAAATTTGTGAACAATAATTCATTAATTTAAACATCCAAATTTTAATACATTGTTAGCCAAAGAACAAACCCAATTATGCCTAAGAGGCCACATTTCATTAAGCTTCGAAATTGTCCAAATCTTGAAGTCCAAAAAATCCTCCATCTAAAATACTAATTTCAACGACACGCTCATCTTTCCAATCACATTCAACCGTCAAAATCATCCAAATCAAATATATAGTACAGAAAAAAAAAAAATAACCCACTTGTTAATTTCAATAAAGTATCATATACGACGAACAAAATCGAACATTAGACATTCAAAAGCTGTAAGGATTCAACTCGTAAACTGTGATCTTAGACCAGAAAACTTCACTGTTGCTCACGATTTTTACTTCTCCAAAATGTCCACAAAAAATTTAGAAATTGTAAAGTTTCTTCTATGTTTGAAACCCTTTTCTCTCTACTTCTTCACCACGAAATTCATATTTGAAGAATTTCTAAAGCCAAAGCTAAATAATTTATTTCACTAACAAACGGATAATTAGATAAACTAACAAAAGGGACACTCATTGAGCGCAAGCAAAAAACTTACACCTAAAAAAAAAAAGCAACTACATAATTTTTGGGAAAAAAAAAGAAGTAAAATTTTTTTGTGGGGTCCATGTGGTCTTCCCATGGCTTTATGCATTTGGGTCTTACAACGACGGGAAAAAGAGAGAGGAGCTAGATAGAATTTGGAGAAATAACAAGAACTAAAGATTGATGGTGATGACAATTTTTTTTTTTTTTTTTTTTTTTTGGGATTAGCGACAAAAATCGGCAACTATGTATCAAAATTGTATGTCAATGGTTTGCCTCGCACATAAGTTGGATCCTTGGTGGCCATCAGAAGAAGTACAAGCTTATCAAGAAAAATGGGGACAGAGACTTCTGCAACAGTCAAGAAAACCTATTTCTGTGATTCATTTACCTCGTTTAAGGTCAACTGCCCACAAAAAGTGTATATCCTTTCACAACTTAGAGCGCTATTCACATACGAAAAACATAAATATACTTGTAAAATTAACAATTATAATTCACAAGACTCCTCAAACTTCATAAAATTTCATTTTGATAATCTGCAGGGTGATTCTCAAGACAAAAGGTGGTCCATAAAACTTACCAAATTCATCTCAATATTCCTCCTTGTCTAACTCAAATTATTCAACTATTGAAAGGAAGAACGCAACTCCAGAACCCAAAACTGTTCATTCCCCCTTAGTTTCTATTTTCCCGATTTCAATAGGAACTAATTCTTCTATGACTGAATTAAGCTGAGTACAGAATCGAGATATTATGCTAAAAATGTCAAATAGTTTAGCTCAAATACATAATGAACAAATAGAGTTATTTCCTCCAATATAATTACCACTGGTTGAGTGATGCCAAATTTTGTGTCCACTGAGTTGGCTAGTTCCATGAGAGCTACTTCAGCAGCTGACTGCTCTGCTGCCTTGCGATTAAAAAATCCTGGAAGAGAATCATATCTAACATTGTTTACAACAACTGTTGATCTAAAGGAAGGCTCATGAGAAGGGCCTTCCTTGATAGTCTCATAAACAGGAGTTGGAATCCCTGCTCTCTGAGCATACTCTTGCAAGCGACTCTTGAAGACATAAAAATTTGAGACACCTGCAATGCATTGACAATTATGTCAACCTGGATTGTAAGAAATTCATGTGACCATTATCTTTGAAGCCAAATAAATAATCTGATCCATCTTCAAAAATTAATACTCTATTTCAGAATAAATAATTGCACGCCGAAGAATATATTGATGACATCAGCATAAAATAACAAAAAAATAAACAGAGAGAAATTCATCTAATACTCCTTCCCTCTCCCATTCTCCCCACCCCCACACCCATACACACCAAAAATAAGTCTCGCAAACACACTGCTCAAAAATATGATTAAACTATTCATCCATCTAGCTAAAGAATATCAACCAATGAAATACGGACATGACGCAACACAACATGAACACATTGGCACATAATTTTCCATAAAAGTACCGACACAATACATCACCGACATGTTAAACTGAAAAATGATGTAAACATAAAATTATTTTCTTAATAGTTATTTATTATTTTTTACAAAAAAATATATCTCTTATATAGTTTTAAATACAAAATAAAAAGTTGATACAACAAACAAATCAATAAAAATTAACTTAATGGGAGACCATCAGATCTCCCAATTAACTCAGTTTAATCTTCATTTCAAGTCATTTACTTTTCCAGTTAATTCAATTTTAATGTTCATTGCAAGACCTATAAAAAGTTCCCCATGCTCAAAACCTGTTTCCTCTTTCTAGCAATTCCTTCAAAGTATTGAATTTAGCCCTTGTTTGATTCTATTTTTTTCAAAATACATTTTTCTTTTTCTTTGTTTGATTCCTATTTTTTCAAAATATATTTTTCTTTCTCTTATTTTCAATCACACATTCTTCAATAAAATAATATTATACGCAAATCCAAAACTTTTTCTTATTTTTTTTAAACCACACATTCTCCATCAATCTACTATTTCAAAATACATTTTCAAAAAAATAAAAATGGGGCTCAAATAGGGTGTTAGTTTTCACTTCAAGTCCATTTACTCCACCCAATCATGTGCTTGGTTTTAATCAGGGACCAGGGGGTTTCACTGTCAATGCACTTTCCATAGTGAACAGCGTGTCGGTGTCCCATTCGTGTTGGACACAGGCTCAGGTGCTTCATAGATTTCAATGCACATACCCAGATAAAGGCATATATTGTCTATGCAGATATGAGACCTATGTCTGATCATCTCCTAGTTATTGGTTCTTACTAATCCTCTGTTTGGTGGCTTTTTTTTTTTTGGAAAAATTTTGTTTTGAATTTTTTTTAAGAATGTGTGGTTAAAAAGTAAGCAAAAATTTTGGATTTATGTGTAGAATATTTTATTATGTGAATGTGTGTTTGAAAATGAGTATGCAGAAAAAAGAGTTTTGAAAGAATGAGAAACAAACATAGGCTAAATTTGTTTATCGACCTCTCAAGATTGCTCGCTTGCATTTGTCGGTACTATTATGTCCCCAATTCATATGGCTTGAAAAGAACTAACGCGAGCACTTACAAAAGCCTAAACGAACGGTCTCCACTTTCTTCGGGGAAAATTTTCACATTAGCTAGATATAAGGACATTACATCTATAAATGGGCTTGCTCTTATATTATAGAATCCTGCCTCAATCTCTCATCCAATATAAGTACAAGGCTTAGATCAATTTGTAGGCTGTGGAGACAAAAATCTATAAATCACAAGTTAGACAAAACTAAGAGATTGAAAATTCTGATACACAATAGATAAGAAACGTCAAAAGCTACCAATGAAATCCCAAAGAGATTATGAAACAAAGGTTATAATTAATTAAAAGAGGCTATTACTTGGTGGTGTATTGCTCTCCCGTGAACCCTGATGGTTGGACTTGCTCTTCCCCTTATTTGTAGGAAATGGCAGTGTGGAGTCACATCTAGGACTGGCAAAATGCTCTACTTGCGCAGGCAGGCTTGCCAGGTTGACGAGGCCATGAGATGCTCCCATCAATTTCTCAGCATTACCATCAACTCCCACCTGACCAGCTTCCATCTGCATTAATTATAGCCTTTACCTTCTCTTTTCAACACCTATTATATCTGTGGTCGTTTACCAGAACAACCATTTCAATACTATTACTGAACAGCAACTTGAAAGAAGTCATTGCACATAAATGAGGAGAAAAACATTCTATTGGATTGTGTCCATGTTTGAACAGCTTAAAAGCCAGATTTTTCTAGCTTTTTTGGGAAGTATGCCACGTGTACATCCCCAATAGTGAGAAAAATCTTGCTTTCAAGCAGGCCTTAGTATGCCGTTAAACCAATAAGAATTTTTTCAACCAAAGATTCCAAATTTCTAGCAGCTCATCCAGCGGCCCTCTTCGTTAACCGCACTATTAGAGAGAGAGAGAGAGAGAGAGAGAGAGAGAGATTCTAAGTGAATATGGTTTTTTCAAGCCAAATGTTTTCTATGGTTTCATTTTAGCTTCCAGAAATTTTCCTCCTCACAGAAAAAGCAAAATAACACTCTTATAATTTATTATTATTATTTTAATTATTCTAATTATTTTCCCTTGCAGCTCATCCAGCAGCCCTCTTCGTTATCCGCACTATTAGAGAGAGAGAGAGAGAGAGATAGAGAGAGTATGGTTTTTTCAAGCCAAATGTTTTCTATAGTTTCATTTTAGCTTCCAGAAATTTTCCTCCTCACAGAAAAAGCAAAATAACCCTCGTCTGACAGTCAAGGTGAAAAATGTTCACTACTTAATTTTTTATTATTATTTTAATTATTCTAGTACACCAAATGTGAATTACCCCTAGTAAAAACCCTTCCAAATCATCTTCTTCTGCGCCACCAAATCATCTTCTTCTGCGCCCCAATTGGCCATCTCCCACCCACCGGCAGAAATGATGAAGGAAGGTGTGGTGGCTGAGAAAGAAATATATCACACTGGTTTGGGAAGAAGAACTAAAAGCAGGCCATTCAGTGAGGGTTTTTCATATTCTCCCAATTTGGTCCTTCTTAAACAAATTCCTCAAGAAAAAATCTGGAATTTTTCTTTTTCTCCTAATATAACACTTTCTTTGATTCTTACAAACAACATAAAAGACAACTAAACATCAAAATGATCAAGGTAAATAAACGAGAAAAGATACTCCTGGACACAAAATAAATAAATAAATAAAAATAAAAATAAAAACCACATTCAAACCATTAAGCTTGAGCAAGAAATGCAGCTCTAGAGTGATTATCAATGGAAAAAACGAAAAACGAAAGAATTACCAGAGAATAAAAGCAATTCACAGCTATCGGATGATTTGTGTTCAGAGAATAGGCCGCGATTTGGGATTCGGCCTACTCTTCTACCGTCGCTGCCGAGGAGAACTGCATTCTCCAGAACCGAATAAGAATTAAGCCACTTTTTGGTACAGTAGAGGACAAAAGGAGTAGTCTTTTCCTCTCTCTGTCATATGCCCTTTTCAATTTTCTTTTAATATTGATTTCATCGGGTGTTTGATCGTACTTAAAATTCAATTAAAATTGAAAATATAGTCGTTATTGGATCTCACTCATATAATAAAAATCAATAATAACGGCTAATTTTTTCAATTGTAATTCGATTTTAAGCTTTACAGAACACGCCCTTAAATATCAGTTTTATTTGTTTATTTTTATTTTTATCAAATTTGGTCTTTTTTTTTTTGTTCCCTTCACCCCGTTCCATTTTGAACTGAAAAAATGGAATCAAATTTGTCTTTTTTCCAAATCGTGAATTTGATGCCCGGTGGACCTTTCAACAAAATGGTTTTGGAATAAGTTAGAAAGTAGAACGTTTAAAAATTAATACTATAGAGTAGTGTTATTTAATTCAATTGGGGTTGCAATCCTAATTTAAATGACGTTAATATGACACTAAACGTTAATGTGACATTAAATGACCCATTTAATTTCATAATTCATTTAGTCTGTCATCTAACGTAAAGGTTAAACCCCAATTTTGAGGGTCCCCCACCGCCCCGCCCCTAGAGCATGTGGAGGAGGTAAATCGCGGGATGTGCCTCAGCAGATCAGGGTACAAGAGCTGCCATACTGGTGCCCACAAAGAGTCCAATTCCAAACCTTGTAAGATCACACTGCGGCTGCCAGCTCAGTAGAGACTATCTCACTCTATGCTCCGGGGGCGAAGTCTGTCATCTAACGTAACGTAGATTGAAGTTACAATTTCTAGTGGGACTATATAACACTATTCAATAATATAAGTAAATAACCCATTTAATTTCATATTTTATTTAGCATGTCATCCATCCAGCGTAACTTAGATAACACTATTCAATAATATAAGTAAATAACAATATAATTTTTAAATCTACTAGAACATCAGTCCAAGCTAGACACTGGTCAGTCTAATAAGCTACATTCTTACAAACAAACAACAATTGTCACTTACAAACAACAATACATTATCGTTTATAGTTGACACCAAACCCTCATGAAACTTGCGTTCACAGCCAAAACTCAAAAAAGTTTTTTTTTTTTTTTTTGCCAAAATTCTATTATTGTGGTCGTTAATATTATTGCATCTAGTTGTTTTGAAACTTTATATTTTGTTTAATAAAGCTGCATAGTAAGTTTGTATTAGCTTTCATTTTGTACAAATTAGCTAAAAAGGTCGAAAAATACTTCGTCGTAAAAAAATTGGGTAATTTTATTAATAACAAAATGCAATTTTAAAAACTATAGATAAACAAAATAAGTAACTTAATAAGTTTAATATACTTGGCACGTAGGAGAGCTGATGATGGGGTTGGACTATTGTAATGATAAGTATATTTGGAGCTATGCATGGAGTTTTCCATTTCCACAACATTTTCCAAGTCCATCTGAAAAATATAATAAAAAATTTGCATGTAGCCATAATTAAATTTCTAAAGCTTGGATCAATTATGAACTTCATAAAAACCCCCATAACGAAAAATAGGATCTGAATACAATGGACAAAAATGTCTTGAATTTATAAGGTTAAAATTCACTAAGGCGAAGATGTACAAAGTCGAGGGCGATAACAATTAATAGGGACGATACCGACGCCCCTGTCCACCATCATTGCTGTATCTCCCCCTGTTGGAGCTGTAGTCACTTCTATTACCGCTCCTGCTACTGCCTTTTGGTGTTGGAGGGGTACGCGTTTGCAAGCCTGGCTGTTGTCTGCAAGCAACAGAAGAAGAAATTAGGACTCCAGGAATCCTTTTTGCTATGGTTTCATTACTAGATCAAGATAACATTACATTCTCGCTAATGAACCAACAAAATTTGTATTAGGATTCATGTCATAAGATTTGATGCAGTATTATATCAATGATCAGTGAATTGAAGACTCAAAAAAAGCGCTGAGAAGGAACGTCCATACAGCCCACAAAGTCCAAAGAGAATAGAAGAGTCTGTCATCTCATGTCACCAAGTAAATCAAGAAAAACAACCAAAATCTCAAAAGCAACTAAAATGTACCAGGACATGAAGGGTCAGTCTTCTCTACAAAAAAGAACGAATTTAGTCAACAATTCCTATCTCTTCCCCGTTACATCACATCATTTCAGATTCTTAAAGACAAACTGTTTGGCCCCCATTTTCTAGAACTCATTTTTCTTCAAGCTCATTTTCAACCATATATTTCATAGGACCCCCACAACTTTTATCAATTTTTTTAACAACACACTTCATAAACTTTTATCAAAATCTATTAAAAAAATTTGATATGTATCGAATATAGACAGATCAAAAGTAATTGCTTTTATTCTTGTAAACTCATTATATACTCGTATCCGATACATATCAAAACTTGGATACTCTCCGATACGCTCTTATGCGTCCGGATAAGTGTTATATAATTATATTATATTTTTTCAAATTTTGATACGTATCCAATATGCATCTTTAATTATTTTCAGTACATATCGGATACGTTAGTATACATGAAGTAGAGTTTTATGGGTTGTAAACTTAACTAATTATCATTACCTATAGATTGAGAAAGACGAGTTTTTTTATTTAATAGATAACTATTATTGTTATCAGTTATTTATTAAAATATACAATACTTATTGGAAATGCAAAACTAAAATTTCAAATTAATTGAAAACTAGAGTTTTTTTTATAAGAAATATACACAATCTGCGTTTTTTATAAAGAAAATTATACTTCTATTCAAAATAAACGGTGGGACATTATCGGAGACCCATTTAATACTTTTGAAAGTGTTGGACTACATGAGACTGTTGATCTATCATTAGATGAGTTAGAGTTGGAAAGTATTATTTTTAATGATAATAAAGAAATTGTTATTGGAGATGTCAAAGAAAATGAAGTTGGGACAACTAAGGATTAAGATAAAATATTTTTAGTTTTTTTTTACATTAATGAAATTATTTTGAATTTTATATATTTTATATCTATACACGTACCTACGTATCCTAATTTTTTTTTAAAAAATTATATCGGCGCCGAAACCGTACTTCTTAGATCTACAGAGACAGATCAAAAGTAATTCCTCTCATTCTCCTGCACCTTTAATGGAGATTATTTCACCTTTTAATTTTCAGACAAACAAACTTGCCAAATTTCCTCAACATAAAAGGATTCTATTATTAGAATTCTTAATTTTTTTTAAACCGAACCAGTAAAGGAAAGGATGATCACACAAAAGTGATAATAAAGAAATTGCATAGTAGCTTACAAGACATATCCAATCTGTCCATCAGGTAGAAGCATAGGCATCATGGCCATGCCAGTAGGGGTCGGTCCTCCTCCATAGACCATAGGCTGCAAGTCACATAGAAATTGATTTACCCAAAGTAAACAAAAAACCATTTTAAATTATTGTATGTATAGAAGAATGCAGAAGGCAAAACCAATTTTTTAATTTCGGAAATAGATTTCATGCAGTGCACAAATAATATTTTAAAAGTAAAAACATATGGTACTCCTGTGAGTAAGACTTCATGGTTAGCCAAGCGTTTTCCTTCAACTGGTTATTGGCATTTTTATTGTTTTAATTTAAATAGATGCCTTATTTATTTTCACCCCCATCTTCAAATTTCAACTTCAATTTAATCCGGGTAAGATTTTAATTAGTAGGCCATCAGTCGAGATATATTCTTGTAACGTGATTTGACTTAACAAATTCTTATGAACTGTTTATCTGTATATAAATCGGAAGAACTTATTTCTGGAATCTTATGATTCTAAATTTGGATCCAATTTTCTGACCCAAAATTATCCTAGGCAGGATCCCAATTTTAACTACCCTGACTCTATTCCTGCAAAAGGGCAAAATCCCCTCTTTTCTCTCCCTGAAAAGTGCAATCAACACACATTAATCTAAAAAATAGCAGTAAAGGTAAAATAATAGTTCGTCCTTGATGATCTAGAAAAATATATATTTATTATTCAAGGATTTATCTGTCAAAGTAAAATGTCTTCCTGGATCTCTTGTGAAAAAGTTGGACCAAATTTCAGAATACATATCTCTACAGGGTATCTGTGAGGATGGGGAGTGCCCAAAAACCTACTTGACGAGCTTCTTTACAACTGACTTTTAAGCGCCTCTGAGTCAAGTGTAGCAAGGGATTCTCCTAACAGAATTTTAGAGGCATAGAGGTGAATTGAAGAATGACAGGTTAACAACTGTTCCTAATGTGCGTTCTTGGCCAAACTTACCAGCAAGTTTCTCAAAATATAATAAAGGAACGGGAAAGGTCTAAAAGCATTGTTTTGGAAATACATAAATGGATGACAGGGAAAAGGGAATTAGGTAACAGCTGGAAGCTTTCAACAGGCATAATGACAAACAAAATTGGATGAATGGTGAAGAAAGATACACCATCTTAGTGAACATACTGTATGTATTCAACAAACATGAGAAAAAAGTGTGACCTATTGAAGGCCAAAAAAAGGGAAATCTGAATCTTCAGCTTGTGGAAACTTCTAGGTACACAATATGCCTATAAGCCTATTTAGGCAACCGAAATCTGAAATTGGTGGTACAAAAAATATATATATTGAACGCTGTGAAAAGTAGAAGCTACACATAATAAGTCTATTAGTTAATAAGTACTAGACACTAGAACCTAATCTTATAAGAATAAGGATTAATCAGAAATATGTCAACCGTCAAGTAATTAAAATTCATTCAGATTTTGCCCAAATGATGAAGGCGATCATGTCTCGTCCATGTGATTTACCTGAGCAAAACCAGTCGCACCAAAACCACTACCAATAGCGCCATAAGCTCCACCCGCAAAACCAAAACCAACAGCAGGTGAATAAGTTGAAAGCAGGCCTGGCATTTGTATGTTTGATCCTCCATGGGACTTCGGCTCTGCCTGTGGCTTAGCAAGTGAACACTCGAGCACTTTCCCTGACAAGGAATGAACACAACCAAAATCATGCATTAGGTTTTTGTTTTTTAACTACACATTAAGCAAATAAGGTCGGCAGTTTTTCCTTTCAAAAACAGTCACAGATATAAAAACAAACTACAGAAGCACTCACCATCTATTTCATATTTTTCAGTGTTTTCCAGTGCTTTCATAGCACTAGACCTATCAAAGAAATGCACAAAACCAATTCTATTATTTTCCATTCCAGGCTTTGCTGGTGGTAGGACCACTTTGGAGATCTTCCCATGACGTTCAAAAATCTTCTTAAGATGATCTTGATTTATGTCCTTTGGAAGATTCTTTACATACACTGCCTTAACCTGCAAAAATAACCGTGATAGTTTAACTTCGTTTAAATCTGGAACAATTTCAACATAATACTCTGATCTGTTTATAAAGTCCTCTAATAATTCAGGAATAAAGAACTGGCATAGGACCGTTTAGCATAAGTCTATAGATACGGTTAAGGTAACTATTTGTACAATGTCACAAAATAAAACGTGTTCCATACTTCCATTAACAACGATATTAAAAAATTCTGGTAACTAATTGCACTTTTTGCGTGTATACGTTCAACTTATGAACGTGTTTTTATAATGAGGACAACTCCACGTTGTCTATCGAATATCTTGTGCTTGCACAGTTTCACTATCTTTTGAAAACACAAACAGCTTTTTTCTTACTTGATTTAAAGGCTTTGATACAGTGGAAGCTCGTGAGCTCCTCAATTAATAATGGTATTTCATCTCACAGAAATTCAACATACGTCAATCCTGTAATCACATCTATCTATATATACATGAGCATCCTCACCAAATGCAGGTTATCGTTGAGCTTAAGAAGCCGCCAAACCATACAAGCATACATACAAACGAAAACCATTGATCATTTAAGATGGCAATACAGCACCTTTATTGCCCTCATTATCAACTATGATATACAAAGTTAAAAAGCCAACATAGAGTAGAACCAAATATTTTCCAACCTGCGAAGCAGCTGCCGAATCAGAACTTTTAGGATCAGCCCAGCTCACAGTGGGAGCGTTATTCTCGAGCTTAAATTTTGGATTCGTCATTTTCTGCCTTGAGTACTCTGCACACGCTTGATTATAGTACTCTATAAAGGCAAATCCCTTATTTTTATTAGAGGTCTTTGTGTCCTGCAATCTCAAAGATTGACGTGTAGTGAAGAAAATTGGCAAAACTTAAATTATGCAGAAAATTTTGAGAAAAAATATCACTGAGATTCGTGGAATTACCTTAACCAGTTGCACAGAAGTAACACCAGGCCCAGCTTCTGTGACTGCTTTCTTCAAGTCTTCATAACTCCAGCTCTTAGGAATATTACCAATAAACAGCCGGTACTTTGCTTGAGATGAAGAACATTTTATCTTTTTCCCCTGAGAGAGAGAGAGAGAGATGAGCATATATAGGGAGAAATAAAAAAAACAGAGAAGAAGAAACCAGTGGCAGATAAAAGGAACAATCCTCAACTAAAATGGTAAAGAAGCATATTACCTTTAGCTCAGCCTTGTTCAGCTTTTCGGTGGCTTCAGATGCAAACTCAACATTTTTAAAGGTCACAAAAGCAAAGCCCTTGTTCTCACCCGAATCTTTGCCTTTCATTATTCGGACCTAGATATGAAAACAAATAATGAAATTAGAGATCTTAAAAAGGGAAAAGTAATACTCCCACAAACAGCCATAAAGTATACCTCGGCCACTTCCCCAATAGACTCACAAAAACCTCTTAAGTCTTCCTCTGTAGTATCTTGAGAAATTCCACCAATATATACTTCTGAACCATGAGGAGGAAGGTCAAGAAGTTCAACGTGCTTTTGAATCTCATCCTCATTCTCAACTTTTGATGCATTGGCAATGAGCCCTGTTTTAGTTTCACCGCCATTAACAATGTCAGCCTCTTCCTCCTCTTGTTCTTCAACTTCTTCTTCTGGTTCTTCCTCTTCAGTTAACTCCTCGTCTACTTCCTCCTCTTCTTCAACTTCTTCATACTCGATTTCTTCTTCATCCATTAACTCTCCATTATTTTGTTCTCCATTAAGATCCACCCGTTCAAAAGAATCAGTCGACTTTTGGCAGTCACTTGTTTTCTCAGGTTCAACTAGCTTAGGAGCTCCTGTTGTATTTGCGCTCTCCTTTGGCATCTTATTTGTTTATATATAAGATTGCAAGGAAACTCTGAAGAAGCCAGCAGAATTCATGGGAAGAAGTATACAGTTAACACATGGTGGGCAAGAAACAAATCAAAAGGAATTGAAACATTTTAGCCTTCATTGGCCACAGGTCACTGTATAAAAATATATGGGTTCCAGCGAAGCAGGTTTTGGATGAAGGACATATAGAATAAAAGCTGGTTAACAGATAGAAAATGAAAGAGAGCCTCAAATGATAATGCATGCTGTGTGAAGCAGGTGCATAACATCAAGAAAGAATTTCGTTCAAACATGACTAAGAACGATACCAAAGAAATTATATGATATGAAGTTGATTTTAATTTTATGGATAGGTGTGCACAAGCACCAAAAATATAAGGATAAGAAAAGAAATAGCAGGTATCACAAAGAGGATAAAGGAGGAATAGCAGGTACGAACCAAGACAATAAAAATCAATATCAGAGATAAATAATGCAGACAGAGGATTGTTGAACATGCAGAATCATTCAGAATAGTGTTAAAGAAACTGCTGTATCAGAAAGGGAGTCAAGCCACAAACAGTCCAGTCTCAGGAAACTAGTTCCAGTTCCTAATAAATATACCAATCTACATGTCGTCCTGCAATATATCAACAAAAAAAGTAAAGAACTTAAGATACATATTGAAATTAGAATTCCTTACTACGCACAAACTCAATTAAAAGAATCTGAGGAAATATAATGCCTCAGCAGCAGAAGTTCTAGATGAATGGTGCACGTTTATAAACACGAAGCTAGAAGACCTAATGAAGCATTTATAGAAATTTTGCTAATATGACTCAAAGGTACTTCTTCTATGACTATTATTGATAAATGGTCAATATAGTTAATATAGGTACTTCTCCTATCATTAATCAATATAGTTATCATACTTCTAGAAGTATTTTGGTAAAAAAATCATTCTTTCCATGTCATTGGAAGGGAGTCACAATTCAGGTTCTGAAAATATTAAACAGACATTCAGAAAAGTTATCTAGAGAAATATAAATCTTCAAGATGGCATTTGTCATTAAGTACAGTACTATTATGACATGCTATCAAAGAGTGAAAGAAAAGGAAAAGCCGGCAGTTTTTCTTCCAATATCATCCTACAGTTCAATGTCTTTGTGGGGGAGGAACAAGAAGATTCACCAAAATGCTAAACCACTATCTATAGCCCCTAACATAGCAGTGATGTGCAGTTCAAAAGTGATGTAAAGTTTCCACAAAAAACTGAACTTGACTCTTACATGAGAAAGCCAGAGTGCAACCAACAAATGGGAGCAAGAAAATGCGCACAAACTCCCTCTCTAGAAAATGAGATCCTAAACGCTCATTAATGGCAATATAGCACCCGCAATGACCAGCCTAGATTCTATATTCACCGTGTGGAATTCTCATTTAATTCATTAATCACATGGGTGTAAAAGCTGATCTCAACTCATAAATGAAAAGGCCACAAGTGCAACCAACAAATGGGAACAAGAACATGAGCAAAAATTCCTTTTCTCGAGAAAATGAGTTCCTAACTGCTCATTAATGGCAATCTAGCACCCACAATCTGAACTCCTAACCAGCCTAGATTCTATATAGGCCACATGGAATGCTCATTAAAGCATTAATTACACAGACTTTGCAAATCACACCTCCAGGCCTCTCAATGCATTTATTTTTTCTACAATGGTATCAAGATTAGAACTGGACAAAACTCTCGAACCGAACCCGAATCAAGCGGTTCTTCATAAGTTAAATATCCAAATATGTATCTGAATCGAGAACCGATGAGTTTGGGTTACCAAGAATCGAAGAACCGAATCTAAATAATTTTTTTAATTTTTTTTAAAAAAATTAGCAAATTAATTAAATTGCTGTAAATGTTAAGAAATTTAATTATGGTATGGAACGGAATCGAACCGAACCCGAACGATTCCATAATTATATTTGGACCCGACTGTTCCATTTATTAAATACCCAAAAATTTTGGATCGGTTCGGTTTTAAAGAGAACCGTTGGGTTTTAAAGAGAACCGAACCGGCCCTAATCAAGGTTGTGGAATGCTAAACAGTGTTTATTAGTACATTATGGAAATTCACTTGTCCCCTACAGCAGCATCTCATCATGGTCTGACGAAAATCAAAACACGAAGTTTCACTCCACTAGAATGGAGCACATGCTCCACTCATTGATTTGACCTACCTTATTCAACATGCAGAGTTAACTCACTCAATTGCAGGTAATAGATCCATAATAAAACGTGTTTGTGATTGTTCCAGAAGAAATTAAACGAGAGGTGTGATAGAGCTGGGTCTTTGTGTTTTTATACAAAGGAAGTGGCTTTTTTGCCGAATTTGGCTAGAAAATTTGTTTCTCTCGTCCAGAGTAATCAAGTTTTAGCTACTTTTATAGAATTTCAGCTAAGACAAAAATGCCCTTAATTGGCCAAGAGATATGTTTCCGAGAAAATCACAGTTGCGAATGCAAGATTACGATCAAGAAACAAACATTTTGAAAAATTATATACATGTAAATTCTAAGAAGCTAGAAGATGAGAACGAGAATAGTTCTGACGGAATCTTAGATCGAGGTTGTGTTGAAATTAAATCGTACATAACAATCAAATCGAGCGCCGAAACAACGTATAAAACCTTTTCTACACAAATATATCTGAACTGATAGTACCTTCCAAGTTTGGTGATGAAGAATTGAGTGGAAATCACTGCAACGCGAGATAAAATTGGTGCCGAGGAAACCCTTAGCCGCTACTCCCCTCCTATTCCCTTACTTGAAACAGGCCTAGGTTATGAGTCGCATCGGTATTTTACAAGGAAAGTGTTCTTTTGGTTATATAACCCAACTTTGTCACCGAATTAGAGAAATGCTTGATTATAAATATTTTACTTCAAAATGCATTATATGAAAAAATGATTGCGTTACGTGTATATAATAATGTTTACGTAATGATTTAGTATAATATGGTAATTTTTTTCAATCAAATTAGTTTGATCATGCTAAAATTGATTATGTATTTTTTTATTTTTTAACATTTTCAAGTATTGTGAAATTTGCATTATGATATTTAAGCTTTTGTTTGGCATCGTTAATTTTAAAATACATTTTTTTTAAATCACGTAAACTCAAAATTTTCCCTTTTTTTTTTAATCACACATTCTTTAAAAAAAATACTATTAAAAATATATTTTTTTTTTCCAAAAACTAATTATAATAGAACTCAAACAAGAGCTAAGAAGAAACGGTACGAGTTGAATTATCGTACATAAAATGCCCCTCTTCTAGATTGAGATATCCTATTTCTAGCTTTAACACCAAACATTATATGTAAGCTTACTCCAAATGAAAATGTTGAAAATCATCCTTGATTACAGCTTTTGTATGTCTGAATGCCAATGCACCAAATTATCTTTTTAATCAACTAGTGAGATTTCTATCCATCTTGAAAAATATTACCTACGAATATGGAAATTAAAATAGCATCAACTGCAAATCGTTGAAATGATAATATTTTTTACTTTGTTAATATCGACTTGAATTTCCTCTGTAACTCTATTTGGTATGCCAAATTATATATCGACAAAAGACAGGTGATAAATTTTGTTTGTTCTTATCAATGGCACGTGAAATAAGATGTTTTGACGTAATTGAATACAAAACCATTCGAAATAAGGATAATTTTCAGGTGCAAAAATTATCATCTTGTGCCCATTATGTCTCTTTTATTTTTAAATAGGTGTTGCTCTTTTCGTGTTTTAGTTTTTCGTTTTAAATTCATTTTCAGTTTTGTGTTTTAAGTGTTAATTTTGAGATTGTTGAAAATGCGTTATTTTTGTCATTTTGAAAATTTATTTTCAAAAACCCAAAATTGAAAAATGTGTTCTTCTCTCTCTCTCTCTCTCTCAAGGTCGTCGGTGCCGATAGCAACGAGTAGCGAGTGGTTGTATGTGATATCGCTGACAAAGCTGTGCGATGAGCAGCGATCACTTGTGGCTTCTTCTCACTCTTTTTTTTTTGATGCAGTGGTTGGATGTGGCTGTGGCGGTGGTGTGTGGTGGTTTAAGGTTCGTGGTGTGCGATGATTTTGTGTCGCGGTGGTGTGGCGCGGGTTGTGGCTGTGGTGGTGGTGTGCATGGTGTGGTGGTGGATGTGACTGTGGTTTTTTGGTGTGCAACGGTTGTAATTGTGACTCTGGCGGTGGTTTTCTTCTACTGTAGTGGATGTCGCGGTGGTGATGGGATGCGACATCGTCAACGGTGGTTTTGGCGGTGCAGCGGTGGCGGTGTGGTGTAGGCGACGATGTCGGTAGTTTTTGTTTGTGGCGTAACTAAAAACACAAAAAATGCTTGTTGAAAAATTTGACTTGATTTTAACTGAAAATACTCAAAATGACATTTTTTCCGTTTTCTATTTCTTTGTAAATTTAAACTCGTTTTCATAAATTCAATTTCGAAAATAGGTAAATAAATTTGTTTTCACTGTTTTGAAAAATTGAAAATAGAAAAAGGGGATGCAAAGAGAGCCGCCCCTTATATTCTTGTTTTTGCTTCTGGAAAAAAGAAAAAAAAAAAAAAACTTTTCAAGAAATCTCTCTTAAAACAATTTTCTTTAAAGGTTTTTATAGCAAGACAAGACATTAAAAAAACTAGTTCACACTTGTTCAAAGGTAGCTTTTAATCTCAGCAATTTTTTATTTTTCAAAAGTCATACTAAAAAATTTCTTACACACAATGAAACGTACAATAATAATAGTTTTGAATATTGTGTAATAATTACTCGAATGATATCTTAAGTGTTGTAATATTTTAATTTATTTACTTTAGTACTGCACGCCAAATATATTCTACGTATACATTTAATGAGGGCATTGTCTAGAAAAAAAAATGTAAATGTACAATTATTTAGTAATACAGTTTCCTTGTATATAAAACTGTTGTATTCTTTAATTTATTTTTTTAAAATCCATTTTTAATTATACATTCTTGAATAATTTTTTTATTTTTAATTGCACATCTTTCAGAAAATCACTTTTTTATAAAATTTATTTTCGTGATGGTCATTTGGTTATATAACCCAACTTTGTGACCGAATTAGAGAAATGCTTGATTATAAAAAGTTTACTTCAAAATGCATTATATGAAAAAATGATTGTGTTACGTGTATATAATAATGTTTACGTAATGATTTAGTATAATATGGTAAATTTTTTCAATCAAATTAGTTCGATCATGCTAAAATTGATTATGTATATAATCAATGGTGGCGGCGTGGTGTAGGCGGCGATGTCGGTAGTTTTTGTTTGTGGCGTAACTAAAAACACAAAAAATGCTTATTGAAAAATTTGGCTTAATTTTAACTGAAAATATCCAAAACGACATTTTTCCAGTTTTCTTTTTCTTTGTAAATTTAAACTCGTTTTCAGAAATTCATTTTCAAAAATAGATAAATAAATGTATTTTCACTGTTTTGAAAAATTGAAAATAGAAAAAGGGATGCAAAGAGAGCCGCCCCTTATATTCTTGTTTTTGCTTCTGGAAAAAAAAAAAAAACTTTTCAAGAAATCTATCTTAAAACAATTGTCTTTAAAAGTTTTTATAGCAAGACAAGATATTAAAAATCCTAGTTCACACGTGTTCAAAGGTAGCTTTTAATCTCAGCAATTTTTTATTTTTCAAAAGTCATACTAAAAAATTTCTCACACACAATGAAACGTACAATAATAATAGTTTTGAATATTGTGTAATAATTACTCGAATGATATCTCAAGTGTTGTAATATTTTAATTTATTTACTTTAGTACTGCACGCCAAATATATTCTACGTATACATTTAATGAGGGCATTGTCTAGAAAAAAAATGTAAATGGACAATTTTTTAGTAATACAATTTCCTTGTATATAAAACTGTTGTATTCTTTAATTTATTTTTTTCGAATCCATTTTTAATTATACATTCTTGAAGGAAAAAAAATTGTACTTAAGTTCAATCTTTTTAATTTTTAATTGCACATCTTTTGGAAAATCACTTTTCATAAAATTTATTTTCGTGATGGTCAAATTGGGCTAAATCAAACAAGACCTAAATAACTAAAATAAGATCCTAAAGCTGTCTGATTGAGATCCAAAATTAAGAGAAAAAGAAAAAGAAATCTCATCATCAAGAACAAGAAAGTGGACACCTGACGCACCACAAACCAATAGGATTAATCCGCACCTTTACTTACACATACATACAACTTCTCTCTCTCTATGACCTTTTCTTTTTTCTTTTTCATTGATTCTTCAACGCTCTACTGAATCCATTCAAGAAGAATTTGCAGAGGTCGACAGAAAAAACAATTCAATTTTTTAAAATAAATAAATCCTTTCTGATTCTCACGTCTTGCTATCTTTACCACTCCTTCAATCAAACTCCACTAACCGCATTATATTATACATAAAGAAAATTGAATATTTCCCTCCAAACCAAACCCCCATTTCCAGCCGAGAGTTTTTGTGTTTCTTTATTAGTTTGCCAAATCTCAACTCAAGATTTCTTTATTCTAAGAAAACATAAAGAACCCATATGTTTTCTTGAATAAAAAATAATCTTGGACCGGAGAATAGTGAAAATATCCCATTTATTGATTTGTTCAACCCTTGTAAGGATGACAGAGGTGCTCCACTCCTCATCTTCCTCTTCTTCTCCTTCAATATCCACACCTACCCACAATGCCACATTGTTTCATCAGACTCAGTCATATGCGGGTGAGGAGAGGGTTTCTGGTGTGACGGGCTGTGACATAGAAGAGGAGGAGGAAACTAGTGTGAAGGAGAAGAGGGAGAAGGACAGGAGGGATCAACTGTCCCTTTTGGCACTTTTAGTGACTCTCTTTCGAAAGAGTTTTTGGTTGGCTTGCAAGACGGATAGAGAGGAGTTTTCTGGTGCCGGCAGCGCTAATTGTGGTCGAAGTGTTATGGAGATTGGATGGCCCACTGATGTGCAGCATGTTAATCATGTTACCTTTGATCGATTTGATGGGTTCTTGGGCTTGCCTGTGGAGTTTGAGCCTGAAGTACCCAGGAGGGCCCCTAGTGCAAGGTGCATTATTCTTTCTTGAATTCTATAATTGGGGCTTTATAAACTCGTGTCTGGATTCGTACAAGTTTTCCCTTTCTTGGTTGTGGAAATCTCTATGATATTATTGCATCTAGGTTATTAACTCATAATGTATGTATAATCTTGATGATTTATTATAATTTGATTTTGTGGAAGTTTCTGTGTTATTGTGATTCTGGTGTTCACTGGATTGCTCCATTGCTGAATCTGTGATATTTCTGCACCTTGTTACGTGGGTTTTCTTTAATTTGTGTTAGTAAAGATCTTCAGTCAGTCTTATCTACTGGAATCTTTGGAATCAGTTTTTATTTGGAATTTTTTGTTAAACTCATTTCTTCCATTTGTGGTTTCCTTAAATTTTATCAATTTCATGACCAATTTGGCATATATTGTTGTTTGAAGGTCCTTTTTGGTTCTTTGGCCTTTACAATAATCTGAATGGCCAATCAAACTGTACAAATTGTAAATTGGACAGTGCCGTTTGCTTTCTGACCATTAGGTATATCCATCAAACAACATGGAATTACAGCTATCTACTATAATTGTTTACAGCTCCTTAGATGCAGTTCATTAAATGGGACTTATATATGAGAGATATCTAAACTAAACATAGGAAACTTTACTTGCTGAAATTTCAAGATTTGGCTTCGGTCGACTGATCTCTGCATTGAAATTTTGGCTTCATGTTGTGTTATTCAAGGCATCTCATAGCTGATACTCTAGTTGTTGGATTCCATTGGATTCATTCCTTTAATTCTCTGTTGATGCTTTTGCCCTAAGATTGGTTGGCCTATGGCTTGCCTATTTGAGAAAATGTTTTTTTGTCAAAAAATTATTGCATTCATGACATAATTGAGTGAATCATTCTTTATTTTCTTTCTTAATTCGTGGGTGTTGGATCCTTTGATTCTCTCTTAACCAAAACTAGTACATCTCCCAAATGACCATAGGATCACCAGATTGAGCTCAGGTTTTCTTGAGTTAGATAGTAAAAACTATACTAGAATTGATCCATCTGTATCATCACCAAATGCTAAAACTGACACTTCGCTTACTTTTGAGACTATCTTAAGGTGTGCCAACCCTTGAGCTCGCTTATAGACTGCACAAATAACCATTATTCGCTTAATTTGTTATTTGAAATTGAGAAAAGCATATCATGCTGAAATATCATAATGCCTGGACTTCGTATTGCTGGAGTCACAGGAGCATATTGTTGTTTATGAGATTTTCGTGTCCAAAATATTTCCACAATTCATTCTCCTTGTATTTTCAGACAGGCGTACCCCTTAATTTTGGGCATTTCCTTTCAGCTGGCATCCACACAATAAACTTCCAAATGTGCTTCATAATAATTTATCAAAAAGTTACAGTAGATTATGCAGTGAGTGACATATATTGTTGGTTTTTTAGATTTTAGCATTTCTTTTGCATAATTCTGTATGTTATTATAGTTCATAATGAATCCTTTTCGATTGTCAAAATGTAATATTAGCATGCCTGCTTCCTCACCCTCTCCTTTGGTATGGGAATCCATTCCAGTGCCACAGTTTTTGGAGTTTCTACAGAATCGATGCAGCTATCATATGATCCTAGAGGCAATAGCGTTCCAACCATTCTCCTATTGTTGCAAAGGTGTTTGTATGCTCAAGGAGGCCTGCAGGTGCATCATTCCTTCTCCTAATAGTTCTCTTATTATAAAATTTATTGAATTGTTTCATCTAAAAGTATGATACTTTAAAGAGAGGACAAATTTATATATTTACGTAACGTCTTCGACATTTCCACTCATGTACATGTACATGCACACCATATTCAATTTTTCATAGAATGCCGCATTCAGAATTTTCAGGAATGGGTGGCTGCTAGATTTGAATTAAGGATATCATGTTGGACCAACTCCGCTAAAAGCTTGAGCTTTTATCTTTTAGAGAGGGGGATTAACTTATTTATTTAAATTTTGTTTTCAACAAAATCAAATATCAACTATAGGCTCCATATCCAGAATTTTAATGAATTTTGAACCACCTTCTCTAAGCTTTTAGAGGCGGGACAAACTTATTTATTTATCTAGTAATGTCATATGCACAGAAAAAGGGGAATATTGGAATAATGTTATTTTAGTGGTGGCGGCTCTTCATATTCTAGAATCAGTTAATTTATATGTGCAGGCAGAAGGGATCTTCAGAATCACTGCAGGAAATAGTCAGGAAGAGTATGTGAGGGACCAATTAAACAGTGGAGTGGTTCCAGAAGGCATTGATGTGCATTGTTTAGCAGGCTTGATTAAGGTAAAGGTTCACAAGATTTTCAGCATGGATGCTTCTACATTGATTTTATTCCTTCAATTGGAAAAAGGATTAAATGTCATCCAAAAATCTGATTATTTATTTTTTGTTGAATTTTTGAAATCGGAGATAACTAGACAGGGTATCCCATGCTTAATTGTAGCATTAATCTGGAGGAGGAAAATGATAACATTGTTTTAGTCTTTAGTTGATGAAGGGACCTTTGCCAATAATGTCTGAAAAATCTCTTGCTTCATTCCATGCTTAGTTTGTGTAAATGTAGACAGTTGTGAATGTGTTGTGTGAAACGTGACTGCATTTAGCAATTCGGCGTGGTTGATATTTGTATTTGTCTTGCATTTGGGCAGTACAACTTTGTGCCTTCTAGTAATTTATAACTTACATATTAGCATGCGACCATACCATCTTCACTATTGCTTCTTTAGAGAAATAAACAAAAACTATCATTTCAAAAAGAGTGAAGATAGTGGAACTTAACCAAATGAAGTATGGAAAATGATAGAGAAATGAATGCTACTTAATCAACATTTTGCACTTTTGATCAGGCACACAAAATTAATGTATGTCATCAATTTCTATTGGAAGAGAGACAATGATAAAATACTTGGGCAGCCATGCACTGCAAATATAGAGTATTACTTCTTAGTAATGAATTGATTACTATATTATGCCCTTGTTTGGTATCACTAAAAAACCTTATTAAAATCTAAGTCAAAGTCAACAATTAATTTTAACTATACATTTCGTAGGCCCACAACTTTTCAACCATACATTTCATCAACTTTTATCAAAATCTTCTAAAAATCTGATTTGAATCTCTACCCAACATGGGCTATATAATTTTTTAACTAATAATTGTCACTTTTATATAAATACTTTATGAATGTCTGTGGGTGCTCTTGTATCTAAAAGAGGTTAATACCATCTCCAGTTAGCAGTTCCCTTGTGGAGAAATGCTGCGTTCTATCAAAAAGTTTCTTAGGAAAATCTCGCTGAGTCGTTTTTCCAGTTGCATGGATTCGTAACAGGGAAAAGGACAAAACATGGCCGTAAATGAAGAATGTTAGAGAATGCATCATAGAATACCAAGGACTACATAAGTTTATAAACATAACAACTGTCTTAAAAATAATTATGGAAGATTGTTATATCGTATTTCCTTCCATTTACCATGACATTCAACTCAAATTTATAGAATTTTGGATTTGATTTTTATTTTGTAAATAGGGAAAATGTGAGAAAAATTAGTTCTTTTAAGAAAAGAGCATGCCTGTAGCTTGTGGCTTTTTAGTTGGCTTAATAGCTTGCTTGGTCCGATTGTTTATGTTGCTGGTCCCGCTGCCCTTACCTACTCAAATCCCGAAACGAAAAGAGTAGTTCCCATTCCCTATTCGTTCTGGTCCTTGTTCCTGATCCCTGTGAAAGGTCCAGTCGATGGGAAAAAATCCATGTTCAAGTCTTATTACCGAGTGTGAGCTGCTTTCTGTAAAAGGTTCGATTACGGGAAGGAAATAGAGGTCACAAGGTAAGGGACCGCTTTCCTTTTATGCTTCCCTACGTGGAAAATGAATCAAACCTATTTCCCCCTACCAGCATAAAAAAATAGTTATTGTTTATGCTCGTTTACCGCGGAGTGGAAGTGAGTACTTAAGTGGACTTAGCAGCTGATTGAACTGATCTAGAAGCAGACCAGGTTGCGTCTACAGTGGGAAGGGTAGGATTTGGGTTTGTTGGGGCAAGGAGTAGTTTCTTTCGAATCCACGAATCAAAGAAGCGAACCATGTTGTTCGAATCAATCCAAGTGAGACTGGGACTACGTACTAGGCGAATCAATTATTCGTTTGTTCAAGTTCAATCCCATCGTGGAATTCTTACTTCTGCTTTTCGTTCGATCCAACCGGATTCCCCAAAGCTGGGGGCTCTCAGAATTCCCCTGAAAGAGTCACTCTAATGGTTTTTTTGTTTTTCTTTCCCTGTTATCTGAGATACAAGGTTGGTAGAAGCATAAATCTACATCCTGAACCTGAATTTACATGCTGAATATATGCATACATTTCTGCTTCCCTTTTTATGGTGATTGGTGTATAAAATTGTTTTATATTCTTTATAAAGATATGCCGTCAGATATAGCTAGCATGCTAGATTATCCAAGAGTCTGATTGGTAGAAGATGTTCCAAGATACGACATCAACATCGTAGGCTGTGACCTTATAACTTTGTGGGTGATAGATTTCTTATCTAACACCAGATACTTTAATCACTTTCCATTTCTTGCTAGAAGGACATCTGTTTTTAGTTCTTGCAGCTATCATACTTTCTTATTTTCCCAGCCACAATGGTCAAGCCTGTAATGCCAGCTTCATATAACTGTTCCACGTTTCACATACTGTGCAACTCATTTTACAATTCCGAGTTCTCTCCTTATTTTCACTATTGTTATGTTCTGTTGATTTTTGAATCCAATGTGCTGTTCCTTCTTTTGCCCTTCTGGCATTGGCCTACCTTTTCATCTATGCAGGCTTGGTTCAGAGAACTACCTAGAGGGGTGCTGGATTCTCTTTCGCCTGAGCAGGTGATGCAGTGCCAGTCAGAAGAGGATTGTGATGCACTTGTAAGGCTTCTACCCTCAACAGAGGCTGCTCTGTTGGATTGGGCCATCAACCTAATGGTCGATGTTGTCCAACAAGAACATCTAAACAAGATGAATGCACGCAACATTGCAATGGTGTTTGCACCGAACATGACGCAGGTATTCTACAGTCAATTCACGTTAAGACTTAAAAGACATCTGTTCTCCCATTCTTTATGATGTTTTTCAGTCTATAGTCTCTACCACCAAAACAATTCCAATTTAAGACAGTGTAAAGGGCCCTACTACCTACTACCTATGTTCAATGATCTTTCTATTAAGGTCTTCCGTCTTATTAATATTCCTTCCTGTTCCATTCACAGATGGCAGATCCATTGACAGCATTGATGTATGCAGTGCAAGTTATGAACTTCCTCAAGACTCTTATAGAGAAGACATTAAGAGAAAGAGAAGATTCTCTTATAGAACCAGCTCCTGTCTCCCACATGGAACCTTCTGATGATAACGGGCATCAGGATTCTTCGCAACTGCATCTGAGTAATCCTGTTGAATCAAATGAAGATAGAGAAGAGACCTTCATTACAGAGGATCCTAGTTCAGACGTTTCTTCTGATTTCAACCAAGTTGATAACCTCACCGACGAGGAATATCTCAATTATTCAACATCTACTGGAGAATCTGATGTAAGTGCATCTCCTGCTCAAGTTAACGGTCTCAGCAGTGGAGGAGAAGCCAAAGTAATGAATGCTCGTCAGACTCTGCTTGAAGAGAACTGTGAGGGGACCAACACAGGGCAATCGAGTGCTTCTAATCCCACAAAAACTGAAGGAAAAGTTAACAGGCAGCAAGTTGTGGGCATGGCTATGGAAACCGATAACAAGATCAGAGGAATAAGCAATTTGACCCGTATAAATTCAATGACAGAACGAAGCGAAGCTTGGCGATAAAGTCGGTCCATGGCCATTCCACCAACTATTATCTGACTTAACTCTGTATTCTGTTTGATTCTGAATTTGTGCAAATTGTCCATTGTATGCGTTCTTACTTCTTACTGTTGCTGGCTGGTTTTTACTCAAACCTGTTGTGTTAAAAATCTACTTTCCTGAATATTACTATGTGATTTTCAATTAGCATGTTTTTTTAACCTAGTGCAAATGTCATCTTCCATTTACTCATTCTTCATTTTCTGTCATTAGCTAAATGTAGCAAATGTACCTTTACAAGCACTAGGACTGCAACAAAGATATGTGGAATTGCGCTGCAGCATTAAATGTAGAGGGTATTTTTGATATACAGTATTAGACATGACACGATTGATTGCTTGATAAGATTTGTAACTTTTTGGTGTCCAATGCAGAGAAATATGAGTGAACCACCAAGCAACCCTGTGGTTAGAAGCTTTTGTAGTCCTACTTTGGAACTGTCCAATTATTGTTATATATCTACTTTAAAATACATCATAGAAAATGAAATGTGGGTGTATCGTTGTCTTGATGTATACTTGACAATAATAGAGGATCAACCGGGTAACTTACCGTTCACACGGTATTCAGAGGCAGAAATCAGCAAATTTTTTTTGAAAGCAAGTCACATATGCAGCTTTATTTTAGATAACAAAACACGTTCATGCAATTTAGGGTCAATTCATTCATGAAAATCCTTCTTGATTTAAACACGTCGAAGAAGAAAATAAATAAAGTAATATCACAAGATAGGCTTGTTAAGAGTTTATATTATCTTGCCAACACATCAAGATAACTCAACATGCACCTCGGAATTGCAAGAAAGTTGAGAACATCATTCTCGTAGCTAGGCACCCTAGATTTCTTGAAAACAAGACTGATCTTTCGTTGTGTTTAGAAATAATTTTAAAGAAGAATATGCTTTAGCTTGTTGTGTTGGAATCTTTTGTGATTTTTAAGGAGATATGACGCATAGTGAAACCCAAATTTTACTGGACGAAAGATAAAGACAGCTGCAAATTATAATTGTGACCACCAAATTCTAAAGCTTCATAACCACCCATCCTCGTTCCACTGCCACCTGAGAGGTACCCCTAATAAATAGTTCCATCCCCTTGACTTTATCAGCAACTATTTCATGCCCTTCCCGTGCATCTCTCTTTATCTATTTCTTACACAACAAACACACACAATTAGTATTTTCTTATATATATATGTGATTTCTGTCTTCTAGGACAAAAAGAAAACTCAAAAAGGCCAACCATGGCAGCCTGTGGAAGCCTAGAACAAATCTTTGAGAAGCCATTACCAGAAAATCCAACACTTCTTGAATCTATTACATCGTGGAAACAAATAAAATCCATGAAACCGGTTGATGATTCGTCCTTTACAGAAATATTCGGTGAATTACATTTTAAAGAAAACCATGTCTCTGAATCATCTTCATCCTCCCCTCTTCCTCAATCCTCTCCATCCTCATCTTTGTCCTCAAATTCGATGTTTTTTCCTGATGTGAATCAACAATCTGATAATGAAAAACTCAACAGGGAGAGAAGTGATAGCCCAAACAGCAATAATCATGACAAAGCCAAGAATCCAACATCAAGTTATTATCCACCCACCCACAAAAAGAAATGCCGGCATAGTGATAGCTTTTCATCTGTCAATTCTGACAGTTTATCGCTATGCACTGAAGGGCTTGGATTTGAAAGCTTTGATGATGTTGAGGATTTGTTGAGGAATGACATTTGTAATGAATTTCAGCATCAGGACGAGAGAAAGAGTTTCACAAGAAATACTCAAACGGAAAGCCAATGGAGTGAATATTCAAAGAGATCAAGAACAAGTAGAGGGTCATTTCCTCCTCCCATTTCTTGTATAGGTAGGAGTGGGAAGCCATGGGTGTGCTTTAAATCATACAGAGAAGATGGCCGGTTTATTCTTAAAGAGATACGGATACCAACTCAGGAATTCATGCATGCATGTCGCGAAAATGGACGTCTGAAGTTGCAATTTATTCATTCTGATGAAGAAATTCTTGAAGACGATGAGGAAGAAGAAGATGATGATGATGATAACACTGAGGAAATCAATGGAGAAACCGGTACAAATGATGATGCTAAAAGTGAGGGCGACATGAATGAAGAGGGACGAGAAAATGGAGAAGAGAATGTTGAAATCAACGACTGCGACATCTAAGATAGCTCATAACATAGAGCTAGGAAAGTTCTCAGTTCTAATTGGCCTTTTTGCAATGCTGTGTAAATATTTTTTTTGCTTTTTTCTTCCCTTTTTCCATAATGGTATGCAAATAAAGTTTGCAAATGGTGATTGATTATAAATGTCCTTTGAAGAACATGAACAACAGTTCTTTTACTCTTAGTTACTTTAGCCCACTTCTTCAATTATTGAATCTTGTTGTGTTAAATTGCTTGAATACTTGAAAATCTAGGAGTACTTATTGAGAATCAACAAATTTGGTTAAGTGTTTGAATATGTGCATAGGAACAAATACCCACCACCAAGGTTTTCACTTAGTTCTATGAATTGCCTTGACTTCTACCAACAACGATAAATCAACAAGTTGATTATGCCATGAGAATGCTGATGCCGAGGTTTTTGAGCCCAAGCCAAGAGAAGGCATAACTCGAGTGTCCGAGCCAAGGCCAAGGAAGGTCAAGCTTGAGAGTAAGAGATTCTCAACTCTCAAACTTGTTGTTACTCTACCAATGTATCTTGCTCAATTAGTACCAGGATTCAATTTAAATCTCTTTTAAAAAAATAAAAAAATCATGAGTTCAAATCCTAGAAATGCGACAGAATTCTGTGACGGATAAGATGCGCTTAGACTTCCCATAGTAAACAATACGTAAGTTAACGGCTCGGGAATAAAGGTCGGATCGTTACAACCGAACTATCACAGTTTTCAACCTGTTAACAATATTTGGTCTAGAAATTGAAAGGCATAAAGCTTAATAATTGCTGAAATTTCTACATATATTGCCTTGCATTATCACGATGTTGATCCTACGGGGAAGTATGGGCAAAAATTATACAATCATGATACATGTTTATCAACTTTTACACCTTCTTTTACATTGTGCCATATGACAAAACATCATTGAACTGTTTAAAAACAAAAACAGTTTTCTTGCCCACAATTTTCAACAATCAAAGGAAATGTAAAAAACACAATGTCAACCAAAGAATGTTTATTTAGCATTATTCAAAATTATATTGATAGTTGCAAAATCTGAGGCTGCTGAGCCTCCAAGTGGCTACAGAATTCATTCAAACCTTGTGAGGGGTCGTCAATTATTTGAGAAAGGGAACATCACAAAATATATTGAATGATCTTTTTGCTAAAGTTTCCATCAACCGTTGTCATTTTTTGTGAAAAAAAAAAATTCTAATTTTTTCCAATCATTGTGGAATCAAATGGAATATCCAGAAGATATTAAACCACGAAAGGAAAAATGATCGCAGTCATACTTTTTACGACGTATTGCATCATAAAGACAAAAGGGTATTTAGGAATCACTATCACAATCTAAACATTGAAAGAGGGGTTCAAAAAAAGAGTCACTTGATAGAGAGCTGTTATTTATACAGAAAAAGTGATGCCAAAATTCATACATATAACATTTGGCAATTTTCTATTGAGCAAAGGCACAAAAAAAAAAAAAAAAAAGGGACCAGATAGATGCAGCATCTGTGAAAATTCTGGCAACAATTCCCCAGGTATTGCTGCACTTAATATGGCTATGCTACTTCGAAAGAGAGTTTCGAGATGCAATTTTGCTATAAGTACATTAAATTTGACATCATGAATGACATTGTTTGACGTTGCAACACTACGGCCAGTGATTTTAACAACAATTATTCAAATCAATGGCACATTTTTCACACATCACACAATGTCATCACTAATATAATTCTTCGAGATGCCCATGCGAAGACCTTTGCACAACTCTGACAGATGGAATCTTCTAGAATGAGATTCTCTTAAGGTGGAGGATTTTTATCATCTATAACAAAATATAAAACGTGAAAAAGACTATCCATGATGATTAATGTCATTTTTCAAGCATCGAATATATCGCTGTTACATGGCTCAATGGATCGATATTCAAACATATGGTTCTTCATTCAATTCATGAACCATAAATTTTCCCACAGAAAAACGAAACGCAAAGAAACATGCTTGATTTTTTGATCGATCATCTCCATCAGAACGCATTGATAAATCATAGAGATATGTTGCTGCCATCTAAGGTCAAAAGAACCTTGTACAAATCTGGACGCCGATCACGAAATACCCCCCAGCTATATCTCTTGGATTTAATTTTATCCAGATCAAATTCTGCGACAAGAACTGCTTCTTCTCTATCATCAGCAGTGACAACTATTTCTCCTGTGGGTCCTGTTCAACAGAGCAGCATGTTTGAAAGTCCTCATCTGTGAACGTGTGACTTGTACTTGCAACTTTGCAAATTCTAACTAATTCTTAAAAACCTTACCAGCTATGAAAGAATTCCCGTAGAATGTGATCTCACTTTTGCCATGTTCTGTCTGAATTATCTCCTTTCCTATTCGGTTTGAAGCAACTACAGGTACCTGAATGCATTAAAGCCAGATGGCCATATCATAAAAATGCAAATTGATGCAAATAGGTTATGTTTGCCACGGTACAAGAAGTCCTTAAAGCATGCTAAAGGAAAAGATTTGCCTTCTTGTTGCCACATCAATTACCTACCAGATAGGGTATAATGTAAACCCAAGAGGTTATGTTACTTTGTGCAGTCCTCATTGTAACTAACCAAAATATGAGTAGTAGTACTACAGGAGAGGAAATGCATTTATCAATGTTTCCACCAAAAAACCCTATTGCATTAATAAGTTGTTTTAATGGTCAAGAAAGGGGAATATAGATCTTCATTTGATTAACCAAAATATGGAAAAAGATAAGCAAACAATTCAATCTGCACCCCCCAAAAATTCAAAGCCTGAGAAAAGAAAGAGATAGTTCATCTTCCTAATCCAGCCAAACGTGATAGGCAAAGCGCTTGACAAAGATAGATAAAAGGAGTTTTAAAATGAACATTATAGCAAACAACAAAGTGAATATTTTATAATATTAAAATGATTGATTGTTTTGCAGACCTAGCCCATGTTTGGTCTCCGTTTTCTAAATCTCATTTTCCGTAAATTCATTTTCAACTATACATTTCATGGGACCCATAACTTTTATCAAATTTTCAACTACAAATTTCATCAACTTTTATCAAAATTTAATAATCTGATTTTTAGCTAAACCGATCAAGGGCATAATCCGACTAAAAAATTGGAGGGTTTATGGTTCAAGGAGACGAGAATTTAAGCAATGCAGGGTTGATACTGTTCACTACAATAAAAGTTGAAGACATTAGTTTAAATAAAATACCCCTTCTCCAAAAGTTCAAATTTTCAAAAGAGGTGGGTTATCATGACATCAAAACACATAAATAAGTCTGTCCCCTCTCTAACATTTCGAGCTTTTAGATGAGGTCATTCAATAAATGATTCATAGGATCCCCTCATAAAATTTGTTATAGACGTATAACCCATGAATGAAGCTAGGGACTCACCAAATTAGCCCCGGCATGCCCCTGCATTACCCGCCTCCAGTGATCTCGAGAATCTAGGCCATAATCCTGAGGTTCGGAACCAATAGCAGTGGGATAGAACAATATTTCAGCACCCTGAAGTACCATAGCGCGAGCTGCCTCTGGAAACCACTGATCCCAGCAAATTCCTGGTAAAGGAATAAACAGGAAGCATGTTGAATGTTCCTGTAGAAACAATAGAAAGATAGAGAATATTCCACTTCCACTTATCTGTGACTAGCAGTTTTCTAGTTTAAGCTGAAGTCTATGTACAGATAAAGTTTGAAAGTTGGCTTTCCATAATATCTTTAGTTTTCATAAATTAGGTGAAAACTGTAGAACATAAGGTGCTAGTTTGGGAAAAAAATTATGATGCGATTATACTGAAAACGAGTAATAAGTCCTACGAAATATGTGGATAATAAGTTGGGAGTAGCTGTTAATGTGTGGATAAAATTAATGTTTGACTTTAAATTATATGTAGATTATAATGACACACAAACAAGCAGAAGGTAGAACTAAAGAAAATCTTACCTACTCCAATTTTGGCAAATTTAGTTTGGAATACCTGTCAATCAGTATTACAAGTCATTGAAATAAACATAATAAACACTCAGAACTTAGTATATATATATATATATTGAAAAGTGTTATTTCTGGACTTCAAACGAATCAACACAAACCTTGAAACCAGTGTCACCTGGATTGAAGTAAAATTTCTCCTGGTAACCTGGGAGAATTTAATTTGCTATTATTTAAATTGATTACCCGAATGTATCAAATTAGATGCAGACTTACACAGTTGACAAACCTGGCCCATCTGGGATATGGGACTTCCTATAAAGTCCAAGATTAGTCCCATCAGCATCAATTACAGCTACTGAATTGTAATGTGCATTGTTTGCCTCCTCAAAGAAGCTAACTGGTATTACTACTCCCAATTCTTTTGCAAGATTCTGCATCCTGTGAGAGCAGATTTAGCCACAAAGACTGAGTTTACTTGAAGTCTATATCCACATTTTAAAGCGAAATATTTGAACATTCTCACCTCATTATTGTAGGGTGCTCCTTATAAGGTTTAGCTCGCAGAAAGAAATCCTCCCTTTGAGCTTGACAGAAGTAATAACCCTCAAATAATTCCTGGAGAAAAAAATTATTAAAGACTACTGTTTGTAAAGAATTATAAAGGAAATGATGACTTAGGTGGTTGAACATGCATTGGATAGACTAAAAGAAGCTCTCATCCGCAAGCAATTTTAGTAGAACATGTTAGGAGAGGAAGTAGTAAATCTAATTAGCATGGTCTTATATGGTTGTTAAGGATATGATTTCACTGGATCTTTCAGTAAATGTTGCGATGGATCAGAGTAATGAAAAATTATTTGGGTCAACTAACCCCAAATTTATTAGAAATAAGACTTAGTTTTTCATCATTGTTAATCTAGTTTAAAAAATTTCAGATGTATGGAAGATGAGAAATTGCCAAAGAAAATCACCGCAAGTAGTCTGTTTTCCAACCCTATACCCAAAAGTAAAAACTACCACAGTTAGCAAATGTCAATCACTTGAAGCCAACTATCACGGCAGCGATGCAGCCGATGCTACAGTCACAGATTCAAACCAGCCAGCAGCCTTATTAACATGACTGAGCAACCAAAATTAAAATGAGCCACGAGTTGACAATACAACACAAAATATGATTTGCATCATTAACCTCTTTCAGGAAAAAGAAATTCAATTTCACCTAAATATTGTTCACTTGTGTTGTTTCTTGTAGTCCATCTTTTCTTGTCTTTCTTCTTTTGACATTTTAGATATAGTCAAAGGAGCTCACTGAGTTTGCCAGTAATCATTTTCCTTTGATCTACATATAAGAATCAAATTGCAACTAATTATGTGAAGTGCAAAATTTGACTATTAACGTTAGTTCCATATGCCAACTTCAAGTCGCGACAACCTTATCACCCATCATGTTTGGCATCAAACATACAGTAAAAGACATGTTATTTACATTTGACTCCTTGAGATTTATTGAGTGCTTATAACAACATTTCAATCACATCAATAGATATCTGCTGCAAATGACATCATGTCCTCCAAAAGTCAACACTTTAAGGGGATATAAAATACTAAAATAAATTATAGAAATCCAAAAGAACTGGTAAAGATGTCAAAACCAACGAAAAGCAAATGTGGATAGCAAAATACTATTAAAAGCTAATTCTTTACTTTGAAGAGCACAAACCTGTATAAGAATGATGTTTGCACCATCCTTATGAGCTGCTCTAACCAATCTGCATCAAAGCACTCTTAATGACGCCGGATGCAAATGCCACAAAGTTCCAATGACGTTACAAAAGTTTTTTCATATTTGAAACATGAGTTAATATTATTTCTAATTACTGTCAGATTTACCACATCCAAACTCCACAACTAAAATTACTTAACTATTTGAGAATTGTAGATCTTGTTTCAGAACTTAAATATCACGTGAACAATTTATTCCCCATTCTCTTTGTTTTAAGTAGAGAGTAGCATTTAGGGTGATTGATAACCAACTATGGAAACAAATCACCCGCAAAAGTTAGAGGATACTATTACAGGGCATCTGTCCAGCAATATACATCCATCAACCATAAAACATTGCATAGTTATTAATTTTCTTGATCTCTGCAAAGGAAGTGAGGATGATGATTAATAACCATGGATCCATGATGTCGTTATTACAACTAAGAACCAAACTCCCAATATTTCAGATTGATTTCACCTTGTCCCATCAATTCACCATACTTTCAATTAAAATTACTTCTTTTTTCTTCTTTTGGTACAACGGAAATGCGTCGATTTTGGTATTCACTCTATTATACTACTCAGTACTGTCTCGAACTTAGTACCGCAGCTTAACTCAAAAAGTTCTCAAACAACGAATACTCAATAAGGTCAGAAATTTCTACTTACAAATCAGTAGTACGAACATTGATTAATTATTTCGCCGTGCCTATCCTAGCTCAAAATGCAATTAAATCGTGAACTGAGAATTAAATCTCGAAATGAAAAAATTCTAAGAGATTTGATTTGGTTAAAGTGAAAACGTACCTTTCGGCAATATCGACGTTTTTGGAGACATCATCGGAGCAAGCGAACTGTAGAGCAGAGACGATAACTATTCTGCCTTCCGCCATTTTTTACTTTCTCGAAGGAGTCAAATAAATTGACAAAATTATGTTTTGGACCAAAAGTTGTTTTGTTAAAAATTTCAAACTGGAAGTATTTTTTT
>CAIGRB010158216.1:0-11896 GCA_903798255.1 Fraxinus quadrangulata
GGGTAATTTAGGAACTTTCAAAATTTAAAATGGTCAAATGTCATTTTGGAAATATGGCTTTATTTTTGGGTTATATTCATGTATTTCCTCAATTTTACCTGGATGGAAGAGACGGAGAAAACCCTAGAGTGAAAGAAAAGAGGCTCATGCTATGGAGTCTGAGAAATCTCAGGATAATAGGAGATTTCTTTGGAGATTTTCTATTTATACTTTCTAGCATAAAGTCTCCAGAAATCTAGCAAGTAGAAAATTTTCTAAAAGTCATTCTCAATTGAATGTCCTATAACTTAGAAACTTTTAAAAAGTTTCTGTTGACCCCCTTTTTTTGCAATGGTCACGTGGACAACAGATGTTGGGCTCACTCGCGTCTATGTAAGAAAATTTCAACACGTTTTGACCGAAGATTCGAATGAAAAATATGTTGTTTATGGACTTGAGAGATGCTCTACGACGCGAGACAAAAATATTCAAGCACACGGCAATACCAAAGATGTTTGCATATAACGAACAAACAAACATGAACAACTCCACCAAAGTAGAAGCAATCTAATCTTAAACTTAAGCAACTAAATATGGAATAAGCAAGATAGAAGATTGAATGTGATTTCGAGTGTAAAGATTTGCATTATCCTTTAATGAATTATAAGAGTTGCTTATTTATAGAGCAACGATGTTTTGGGGAGTATGATACCCCTTGGTATCGGATTTAAAAGATTAGGGCCTCCCTCAAAACAAGATAACTGACTTGGTAGCCGTTGGATCAGAATCGCGTGACCTAATCTCCCTGGTCAAAACATCAAATCACACTATCTATCATACATTTAATACATTGACAACAGGTCAGCCGCCCTACATCCTAAGCTGACAATCCAGACATTTATTAATATAAACGTTACATCAATCATTCCTAGGGATTGTCCGCAGATCCCTTGAAAGACAACAAGTGTTTCAGCCTAAAAGAGAGCTTCGGACGGGATGGTGCTTCGGCCAAATGGAACTTCGGGTAGAAATAGGACTTCGGCCATACAAGAGCTTGGGAACATTGAGATTTTTTTCTTCTTTGACTTCCTTATTTGGACCACTTGGGTCTTTGTTGATTTTGTAAGATCTGACTCAATGTCTCCATGTAGACTACGATGTGACTTCCACTAGGAGCCTCGATAGTGAAGCATAGCAATAGTCCCCCAAGTTTAAATATAAATATTTATATTTTAATTAGAATTTGAAAATAGAATTATCATGATTTGGTCAAGATACTTATCAAAGGCGTCATTTGAAGCTATGTACTTTGAAGTTTCTAATCTTTTAAAAAAGGTTAGGGAGCACCAGCTAAGGTTCTTTTATTCGAGGTTGTTTGCTTCCAAGTGGTTTGTATATCTGAAACCTTGCCAAAACTATCCATGTTGTAGTCAAAGTGGTGTACTTTGTTTACTTGCTGAGGCTGTGGTGCAATAATTCTGAAGAGGCATGTTTGTTGAAATGTTAAGAACACAAGGCTTACTTAATTAATGCACCCAAATGATTTGATGTCTTGTACGTTTTAAAGAAAAGACAGCTGAAGTGGTTCAACTTTCCATACACGCAACCATCACTGCATTTAATGAGCAATGATGACTGCTGTAAGCGTGCTTTGTGGGATGCATACGCTCTCATCCGGACCACAGAAGACGAAGTAGTAGGCATGGTGGATGGTTCAGATTGAATCTTAAATGAACAGTTGGATGATCCGAATCCATATCCAACTACTAGGATTAATGACCTTTGCTTATAAAAAGCAACATTTTTGGGCGAAAATCACTTTGATTTCGCAAATAAGAGAATTAAAACTCCTAAAAAACTCCCTTGTTCATTCTCATCTCTTTAACATTCCTTTAGTCACTTTCATGATTTTCGGCCACTTTTCTTTAATGTTTTTGCTTGACTTCATAAGTATTTTAAACTTTGATTTTGAATTTTATGGCTTCTACAATCTGACGGGGGGAACTTATACATTAGCAATGTAGCTTCTAAGATGGGCACAATAGCTAATACTGATGACCTTGTCCAAGCCATTAGGGCTAGTTAGAGTACCTTGCCTACTAGGGTAGGTCAAGTAGATTATGATACAGGTTGGGGATAGCCAAAATACCTTCAAATGTAATCACATCCGACTTTGTAGGGATAAGGAAGAAATATTGCATCTCCTATAATGTTGAACTCTTAGCCCCATATCCTGACTAGCGAGCTTGCTTTCCCAGGCATGGGTACGTTGCTTTCAACGAGTTCCTTCTAAAGAGGACCTACCCAACTCGTCTATAATGCATGGACCCAATTAGTGGGGACTTATTTTTTGTGGAATGAGACCTCAATTAGAAAGGACATGCCTTTCCACGTCTTCCAATCCATCTTCCAGTCTAGAGTTCTAGGTAAAGGGGACTCCAAAGGTTAGTACACTTTATGTCCATGGAGGGCTCACTCCCCATTCGTCATAGGTCTTCCTTCTTCCATCAAGAGATGGAAAGAAACTTGGTTCTGGGTAAGAGGCAATGGCAAGTGAGTGAGGGTGACGTGGTCCCCTAAGTGACGTGCCAACCAATTATGCCGAAGCTAGTGAGTGTTTGTTCCTTCGATTTTTGTCTCTTAACTTCGAATTAGCTCTAACCATTTTCCATTCTCACAAGGTCGGTGGGTTGCTTCGAATTATCTCAATAAAAATTGGGTGTTACAGAGGAAATCTACCTCCATCATCTATCTTCACAAAAGTTTGATCGCTTTATTAACTCGAAGCAATTTTTTGAAGAATTCTGCCTAATGGCTCGAAGAGGTAACCTCTTAGCATGACTTTTCATTTTTACTCGAAGAGATTCTTTGAAGAACTCTGACCCTTTGTCTCTTTGGCAGAAAATTTCGAGAAGATGAGGCATCCCACCCCTAATATGGCCTCTATTCTTACAGCGACCTCTACTGCAAGTTAGAATGCGCTAAAACCCTCATCTGTTGCACCAAAATAGGTGAGGGACAAATTTGAAAGGGTCAACAGGGATGTTGTTGATCACAAAGGAGAATAGTGACCCCTTGTTAAAGATAGGGAAAAAAATAAAGTTGAGGAGGTCCCCAAAAAGAAACATTCATTCTTTTCTACCGAAGTGGGGGGATCAATGATTAGCCCACCACTACGATCCAAAGTCTATGCTGGGGAAAAACTAATGGCAGCCTCAATAGTTGCGGCCATGGGAGGGTAAAAGAGGCCAGATGTCATGTAGCCTCCAAGGCAGGAGCCAATGCGGCAGTCTTCTTCCCAAAAATTCCTTTGGCGGAGCCCAGCATGCGCGGTCGTCCCCCCTGGCCAGGTGCTGAGTCTACCACTAGCAAGAGCCTTCGAAGAAGCTGAGGACCTCAAGCGACTCAACCATTGTCTTGGATGCAACTCCAAGGATAAAGCTCTCCCTCTGAGGAGTAATGAGCTGGCTCTGGAGGCTCTAGTCATTCTTCCTCCAGAGATTCATACTACAACTACCACATTTCATAAGTACTAAACAGATAGGTAGCAGACCTTTGATTAGAGCAATGACTCAGTGGACATGTTTACCACCGTGGTGAGTCAGGCAGGGAGGGCGTTTGGGGTCGCCATAGAGGCTGAAGTCCTTTTTAAAAATGTAACGCCTCGAAAATTTTAGAATAAAATTTATTTGTTTTATATACTATATTTTTAATATTTTAAAAAAAGGGACTAAAATGAAATAGGTTTTAAATTCCTACTTTATTTGAGTCAAATAATTATGTATTGATAGATTGATAAATGTTGATTTTAATAATGATAATATTTTTGTGATTTGGATAGAGTTTGATTGCAATCTTAATTTGATAAAGTTTAAAAGTAATCATAATTCTATTATTTGAAATCAAATTTTTATCCAAATTCCTTATATACATCGTTTTAAATGCTAGTTGCATACGAACTCAATTGAAAATTTCATTTATAAATACTGTAGGAATTCTCATTATTTCATCACAGAAAATAAAGAGAGCCACGGTAGAGAGAAAAATAGATGAAAAAGTATAGAAAAACAGAAAATCTTTTACGTGCGAGATTTTATTCTTTCCAACCTTTTAAAAATCAAGGTAAGATATTTTTGTGCAAGTGATTCGTTTCCTTATACTTTTATATTCAGTAATTTATGCATAAATTGGCAGTGGACATTCAGATTCTTTATTAAGAGATAAAAGATTCTATGGGAATTTAATATGACCTAAGATGGGTGTTCGCTTGATCACCGATATACTTTATAAGAAATACTGGTATGAAGTGTTTATTTTATTGTTATATAATTGTGTATGAGAACTACACTTATCTTATTGGATATTTTTAAATACTCACTCTTATAAAATTTTATAGGTTAAGGAGGAATTGAAGAAATAAAAACATTAAGTTTTTTTCCTTTAATTTATTAGTTAGTTTTGATTGTTCGAAGGTACATTATTTAATTAGTGATTATGTTATTTTCTTAACGATATAATTTCCATGTTTAGTTTAAATTTATGAATATTTCAGTTATATTTTTTTATTAAAAAATATTATTTTATCGTTCCATCTTTGATACAGAGAAAATTGAATTTTTGGTAAGACTTCAAGGTTTCTGAAAATTTGAAGTGTTACAAAAAACCTTCAGAAAAAGAATAAGGAGTTTTCCAACAAGGCATCCGAGGCGGCGAAGGAGACCAAGAAGGCCATGTATGAGACTGTGATTGCCAAAAAAAAAACAGGCAAAAGAAGCTATGAAGCTCGCTTCTGCCTTATAAGGTATGAAACCTTATAATTCTCGCTAAATCTTGACCATTTTTCTTCCACATATCGTAGTAAATCTTGAGATTCATGGATTTGTTCATTAATAGATTTTTTGTCTACCGTAACATATATATTTGTTCAAGGTTGACGCATTAAATCTATCGACTCCAGTATCATCAATTCCATATTCTGCCTCTAAAAGTTTTCAAAGCTCTTTAGAACTCATGATATTTTAATAAATATCATAAATTCTATTAGAAAGAGCATTTAGAATCCGATTGTGACAATAGAATTTAATTTGTTTTGGGTTATACCATGAGGTAGACTTTATACCTTCATTATCTTCTTTTATAATAGAAATTAACCCAAGAACGGTCAAGCAATATTCCATATTTTTCCCATCTTTTAAAGCTTTTTCCATTAAAATTTTTAGGTTTCGCACTATTAGTATCTTCACGACATTCTTACACTATGAATTACTAAGGCAAAAAGAAGAAATTGTAGATATATAAATTTTTCAATTTATATTTTGCAATTAATTTAATCTAAACAATATATAATATATGAATAACACCAACAATAAAATTTTCAATTTTGATCAAATATTTAAAATTTGACTATATTAATCCTTGAACACTAAAATATTCAAAGTAACGTTATAAGAGATTAAATGACTATTGAAGGTTCAAATGCAATAATCACAATTAATATCATATTAACAGTGCAAGTTTTAGTCAATAAAAAAAACCATTTCTAGAATTGAAACTTTTGAGCTTAGAATTTAAAATATTTATGATTCTATCTTGAAAATGCAATTAAAATTTAGTATTTAGTAATGCTAAAAAATTCAAGTATCCTTGGATCAGAAATCAAGTAAATAATAATATGTTTCAAATCTTTCCACTAAGTTATCAAAACGGAATACGTACTTAAAATTAAAATATTGAAGCAATTTAGAATAGTGCAATATTTAATCAATAAAATTTATTTAAGCTGAAAAATTTATGCAGTAAATTTCAAAAGAAGATTACCAATTGTAACACAATCAAATAAAATATTGAAACTTAATAATAATGAATATATTATAGACTATAACGAATTATTATTACACAAATCACACACATGAAGGCTTTAGATTGTTATGGAAATTATGTGATTTGAATAATAAAAAATCAATTATAAGCATAAATCAAATAAAATAAATATAAGAATAGAGTTAGAAAAGCTGGTTTAAGATAGTCGCGATAAACGATATCCTAAAGTCGTATGGTCTCCCCTTCGTGAAGGTACTTTCGGCACTGTACGACTCCAGAATAAAATCCTATAGTTCGCAACCGAATATCTTTCTATGGCCACGACCACATGGAGAGAAAAAACAAGTCCTTATCAATTGCCAAAATTATAAAAGAAGATAATATGTAATTATTAAAGAGCGTTTTTTTTTTTTTTTTTTTTTAAAANTATAGTGGAAAACTTCAAAACCATCATAATGAAAATTAATCAAATTAAATATAAGTTACAAATATAATAACAAGATTAAATTTTTTGTATTGAATCTGAAAATTAAAAATCAAGTTACATGAAAATTGAAATTTTAAATTTCAATTTGAAAGTTTTTAAAACTTATTTTCAACAACTAGTACTCCTATAATTGGCTATCTTAAGTAGGTATCAAATCTAGGACTCTGAATACATATTATGTTGTGAATTTACTTAATATGCACAGCGAAAAATAAAATAAATTTCAATTCCCACAAAAATATTTCTTTGTGTTTAAAAGACTGTGATATAAATTATGCATTTTGTAAATTCTGCAAATTCCTTTACTGATCTTGGAACACGAACAATTGTGATTTTCAATCTACAGTTGTCTAATTGTCCAGCCTCCAATAAAAATCCACACGGAGAACAAGAATGTGAGAATTAATGTTTCTCTTTTCTTGTACTAGCAAGAATATGAATAATGTTTTTTTGTCCTTTTTTTTTTTTTTTAACTTTAATGGCTTATTAATATAGTCCAAGTAGGTTGGCCCATTTTTTAAACTTAATCCGATCCAATATTTAATTAATTAAATTAATTAAATTTTGGTCCATGAATTAATTAATCCATTCGAGCATATTAACAAGCAACATAATTAATTAACTATACAATACTTGTTAACTAATTAATTAATTAATTTGTGAATCTCATTCTTTTGTTTGTAACCCGCCAGGTTCCTGATTACAATATCTAATGACTTGAATTATTATTTTAATCTAATCAAACTTGATAAGTTAAAATACACATTCTAATTTATCACCAATTTACATTCGTCATCCCAAATTGACATTTAATAATGTGTCAGGGCAATACATGTAATGAAAAATATCACGTGGTACGACAAAATCAAACTGTTCGTTCACCATGAAACTATATGCTTTTCATCAATATGATCCGATCAATTACGAGATATGGATTATATGTCAATCTCAATTATCAATCATATCTTTCATCCCACAATTAAATCAATGTAAGTTAAAAACTCTTTTTCAACTTATGAATACACCTGGGTCAAGGATTTCGTTATTAACTTAACTGTATGAAATGTATATCATAATCTCTTACTATTTAAGAATGACAAATCCTTTATTGACCATTCATAATCTTTATATGATTCTTGATATATCCGAACGATGTCGTATTAGCGACTCTGACAGAGTAACATCCAATATCACAAAAGTATGATTGTCCTCATATAAGGTACTATGATGATCTCAAGTCAAAGAACCAATTCTACTACCAAACGTTAGAGATTAACAATTGACACTTAGATAGTTATCAATTTGGAATCTCCCCCAACGAGTTTCCAGTCTTTTGCTCTATAAGAAAACATCAACGAGTTCATTTAAGTGTCACCACACTTTAACTTGTAAGATAGTTACTTATTTCACAGGTAAGAAATGCCATATGTGATGGTGTATCCGTAATAACGATATCCGTATCTCGTTATTACTTATGACCACGAATGATTTAAGATTCGATCATATGTAATTTGTATCTCACAATTATATCTCTTTGTGATTAACAAATTAAAAAGACTTGAAACGATACCGTATTAGCGACTCTTGGCAGAGTAATTACAATATCACCAAAGTATTACTGTCCTCATATAAGGCACTATGATGACTTCAGGTCAAATGATCAATTCCATTATCAAACGTTAAAGATTAATAATTGACACTTAGATAGTTATCAATTTGGAATCTCCCCCAACAAGTTTCCAATCTTTTGTTCTATAACAAAATATCAACGTGTTCATTAAGTGTCACCACACTTTAACTTGTAAAATCGACTACTTACTTCACAAGTAAGAAATGCCACATGTGATAGTCTATCCGTAGTAACGATATATGTATCTCGTTATTACTTATGACAATGGATGATTTAAGATTCGCTCATATGTAATTTGTATCTCACAATTACAGTTCTTTGTGATTAACAAATTTAAAAGACTTGAATTTACGAATTTTATTATTTAATTTATTAGAATATTAACTCAATTAAATAATAGATCTTTCCATAAATATGCACCAATTATATATTAAAAGTTCTTATGCCCAAAGTTGATTAAACTTCGGGTATAACACTTACACAATATTAGTTTATTTCAAATAAAAAGAAAAAGAAAAAGAAAACATGAAGCTCATTCCCTAACTAATTAGTTGCAAGATTATCACCAAAAAGAGTAGTAAATAGATGTTGACCTCCTATTTTTCTTTCCCAGACTGTCATGTAAATCATAATGTTCATTTTGATATGAAGCTCCTCTTACTTGCATGGCTCTATTGCTTTTAGATATATTATGTGATTATTTTGATTTTATGTTGGCAGGAACTGGAAAATCCCTTGATCCTAATTCACCAGTAGAAATTTTGGACATAAACGCACTTGTGAGGGCCATTTGTGCACGTAAAAAGTTCTTGCCACTTGGGTTTCTTTAATGGGTTATCATTCAGATTATGGACATTGGGCCAGAGAATTAATTTTTCTTGGATCTCATTGACTCCTCATTTAGTTCTATCTGGAGACAAGTAGAATGGGCTAAATATTTTGAATTGGAATTGGGTCTAGTGATTTTTTTCTTTGGGCCCATAATTTCCCAGTTTGTCCAAACGGATTGGACTGGTCCTATTTGGCTGGGAATTATTTTCACATTACAACTCTGTTTCAGTTATTCCGTTAGCTACTGTATCTCAAAAGTTGATGGCATCTAAAGAAAATTTATGATTTGATTGGTGATAAAAAAAAAAAAAAAAAGATGCACTTTCACTCATGGTAACATTTTTCATTTTGGAGGCCATACTTGCAAAATTATATTAGCATCAAGTACTTTTCTTTGTTGTTGCTTCCGGCTAGGATCTCAATATTACACAGAATTGATGGCAAGAATTGAGTTTCAGGTGGCAAAATTTCTTCTATTTGCCTGTTAATTTTACAGCAACTAGACCATTTGATTCGTGTATAAATTAAATCAATACCAAAGATGATGAATTGCGAAAGATATGTGAAATTGTGCTACTGCAATTCTTGATGATGTCGTGAATGAACTCCAAACTTCATTTATGCTAAAGGATTTATATTTGCAATTGCATGTAAAGTGCTCGACTAATTGCCTAATCTCATCATTGAAAGCAAGTCCTAGCTCGTGGATTTCCTATCATCAGATATAGCATTCTATGAGTCCTAGTTCCTTGAGTAAAGGAAAAGATTGTATCTTGAAATCCTCGTTCTTTGAAAAAAAAAGAGGTAAATCGTCAAACGTGTTTGTCCTTGCACAAGGAACTTTTCCTGACCTCATTCGTGAGATGCTTATTGCTCACCTCTCACTATCGTCGAGTCTAGTTGTAAGACCTCATCTATCCGAAGAAAACTCTAATAGTTAGAGAGCTATTCACGGGATGTTTAATCCCTATCTCACCGATACTTATTTCTGGTTTCGTAAGATATTTATTCCTCGCCTTTCACTATTGTCGAGTCTAGCTATAAGACTTCATCATTTTTAGGCCAGTTTACAGACTCCGATAGTTTGAGATATATTCGCAGGATGTTTATTCCCCGTCGGGCTGATGCTTATTTCTGGTTTCGCAAGATATTTATTCCTCGTCTCTCATTATCGTTGAGCTTAGTTATAAGACCTTGTCATTCCAAAGCCATTTCATAAGCCTCCGATAGTTCGAGAGCTATTCGCGAGATGTTTATTTCCCGCATCGCTAGTTGTTTATTCTTGGCTTCACGAAAATTTTATTCCTAGTCTCTTACTATCATCGAGCCTAACTGTAAGACATCGCCATTCCAAGGTCAGTTTATAAGACTCCGATAGTTCGAGATCTATTCGCAAGATGTTTACTCCTCACCTATTAATATCGTCAAGCCTAGCAGTAAGATCTCGTCTAGCTGAGGTCAATTTATAAGACTCCAATAGTTTGCGAGCTATTCACAAAATGTTTATTCCCCGCTCCGCAAGATGCTTATTCCTCGTCTCTCACTATTGTCAGACCTACCCATAAGACCTCGTCCTTCCTATGCCAACTTATAATACTCCAATAATTTGAGACAAGTCCTCAGCTCGATATTCATTCCTCGCTTTGTGATATGCCTCAACATACGAGATGTCGCATTACAGCTACATTTATCTCAAGAGAGCTCATCGTGCCTTTCCATCAACTTATCACAAACTGCTCACATACTAGGGTTACGCCTTTACGTTAGCTATAACACAGCTATATTTATCTTTAGAGAGCTCATCATGTCTCTGCGTCGACTGGATTACAGTTGTTTATCTTTCAGAGCCTTACTTTCGCTTCAACTATGTCACATCTACTTATCTTCAAAAATCTTATATTATTTACCGATTCGTAAGGAGAATGGGTGGGCCATTCTCAATACCTACGAAAACGAAGCCTTCAATGGCTGGATCAAATACCATGGACGAAGCCCTTGACATGTATACGCCATCCCCATGTAAGGATGTCGGCTACTTATGTCCGAGAATGGTATGATACTTTTTAATTGTTGCCAATACGTATGTCACTTTATCTACATTATCATCATGTTGCTTCACTATAGCACTACTATTACACTAAGTTGTTCAAGCACATGACATACTATAATACATCATAGACTCTCTACATAATATATCTTGAACAAATTCGATATGTCATTATTCACTTTATCGTCATGAGTAATTTGCGCAGCAAATGGACCCCAAATTTATTTTGCATATGCACAGTGGATATATTGTAGTGTATTACATGTTAGTTTTGTCCATATTACAAATGAGATGCTACCGAAATTTTAACAAATTATATGTGACATCTTTCGATGCAATCTGTAAGCCCTCACTTATTCAGGCTTGCACAGATACTTTCAAGAAAATTCGTAAGTCCTCACATATTTGAGACCGATGCTTATTTTCAAGACAGTTTGTAAGTCCTCGCTTATTGAAACTATTCATATTTCTAAGACAATTTGTAAGACATTTTCTACTTGACAACTTATATTTTGACATCGACCCACACATAACTGTACGACTCAGATTTTGGGGACTATTGTTAGACATATAAATTATGTGGCATATGCACGAAGGAAGGAGTCTCATATATACCGACGTGGCGTTAACTATTCAATTGATTGAGTCTTTTTAATTAAATAACTTTGTATTGGGCTTGGAACTCGACCCATTAGCCACAATTGGCCCATCCATTTCTTTATATATATTTGAATCAATTTCACATAAAGTATGTTCATTCTAATCCTATCCAAATCCCCTCTTCCTTTTTTGCACCCTCTTTTTCTCTCGTCCGGACGTTAATTTGATCGTCGGAGAACAAATGGTCGTCGAACATTTTTCTTACCAACGGCCTTTGCCTTTTAAGGGAGTGTTAAAGTGTGCAGATGATGTTTACATGAAGGAGAGGTGGTAAGAATTCTGCTTGCGCATTTTTTGATGTTAATAATAGCTTTACCCCCAAAATGATTTTGAAACGCCAAATTATCCAATCTATTTTCATATTGCATCCTAAAATGCATTTAGATAACTTATTCCTATTATTTTTGAAATTCCACGTAAGCATAAATATGGATAATCTAAA